>JAUOBX010137257.1:2454-12467 GCA_032360705.1 Eupentacta quinquesemita
CCCCGGTTCGATCCCGGGCGGAATCAAGTTTTCTTTCTTTTCACCATTCGTCCGTCGTCGTCATGCCGCTCGACTGCAGAGTGTCTCTCCGAGGTGGATTCCGTGATGTAGCGGTTATCACGCCTGTCTAACACAACTGTATAATTTCCCCGAAGGTATTTCATTGTGTTCATCGTCATGATCGTTTCGGAAAATGACTTCATTTCCATAAACAGCCCTAAAAGTTAACTTTTAGTTATTTCCTGTGGAAAGGCCCCGGCGCCCCCGTGCGTCTAGGGAGCCTACCTAGAAGGATGTGTTCCACGAATCAAGTGGACACGTCAGGGGTTATCCTGGAACAGAAAGGAAGAGAATAGCGTGAAATTAATTGATCAGGAGTTCCAATGTAGCGGATGTTTTGAAAGCCATTTGTGATGATATCAGACGAGAGTATTTTGGGATGTGTCAAATCGCAGCGACATCGGATAATCACGTTAAAGTAGGAAGAGGATGTACCGCTACTTTAACAGACGGGTGGGATGATCGGAACGGATTGCTGTACCGTGTCTGAAGTCACCAAGACATTGCTGACCGTATTATTGTCTCTGATGTTCCCAGTTATTATGATGACTATGATCTCACTGAAAAACTGAGAGAGTGGTTGTATCATCAAAGTATTACTGCTATACAAGAGCTTCCCCAACATAGAGAATGGAATCGGACACATTGGTCCGGAACTGCCAAACAAAATATGTCAAGTTGCTACCCTATGCAATAAATGCCAACGAGAAATACATAACAATTGAAGATGTGTGTATGTTTCCTCTGTCTCTCCGAGGATCACATCAAGGAGGGATGCCCCCGCGATAGCGATGCCGAGAGTGTGATAAGCAGGGTCATACAGCGAGCCGATGCCCTATGACCAAGTGCTTCAAGTGCGGGAAAACAGGGCACAAGAGGAACCGCTGCGACAACCCTGCCAGCACCGTGGAAGGGGACTATAAAAGATCTATCGGGGAGCACCCCCAGCACCCATCACTGATCGTCAAGCTGAGGACGTGGATCCAGCTGATGATATTCTCCAGCCTATTGAGGAGGACGCTCTCACCGAGGGCGTAATGCTGCGGCAAGAGATGATGCTGGGGATCTACAGGACACCCAGGTACCGGAAGTGGAGGAACCCATGAAGACCACAACGGAGAAGGTAACCGATGAGAGAGAGGCACCTAGTCAGCAAGCAAGCCTACCTACAATGAAGAAAGTGACACATCAAGCATGGTCATCGATATTTCAACGGCCCGAACAGAAACGGACCTCGGAAAACTTCGCCATAAAGAGAACTGTTTCGATCGGTGGCGAAATCACCTACATCAGACCGACACGCACCCGTTCTTTGGGAGCCAGCCCAAATATAAGTGCGACCCGTAAATTTACGCCTATTACCGAATCAAACTGTCCAAAGAGACCTAACATTCCAGTTAGCATCACTAAACTGCAATGGCCCAAACGTAATGAATTATTTATGTTACTCAAAAAGGATAAATATGACTTGATTTTATTGCAAACAACTTTTTGGGACAAAGACTCGTAAGATATATACTGATATAGGGAATTGCAGGGTGATATCTCTTCTCCATACTGTCCTGAAATTAACATGCACAGTGTGTCTACATTCATGAATAAAAAATCCGAGTTGGTTGTTATAGAGCATGGAGAAGACGAGGTTGGTCGGATTGTTCCAGAGACAGATCATCATTTTCCGTGATGTAGCGGTTACCCCTCCTCAAATGCCTCAAGTGGTCCATAAGCAGCTGATTCCGTGGTGTAGTGGTTATCAAGGGCGGAATCACGTTGCTTGCTTTTCGACTTTGTAATTTCATTCTGGTTTAGCTGTGCGTTCAATAGCGGCAGTAACATGTCAAATGCCAAGCCGCGGACTCCGTGGTGTAGCGGTTATCACGTCTGTCTAACACTCGATCATTTCTCCGAAGGTATTTCATTGTGTTCATCGTCATGATCGTTTCGAAATGTGACTTCATTTCAATTTAATGATCAATTAAAAAATAATCGACATTCACAGAGAAAGATCTCTGAATGAAATAGTATTCTCTTGGAGCCGGACAAATAATAACTCCTATTCCAGAATTGATTAATCGCTTCCTCAGTTATCACAGACAATCTCTAGTGTCTCGTCATGCAGTCATTTACCCCATCCTCGTTCAGACTTCAGACCACGATAATAATTGTTCAATCAACTGCGTCTAGATCTCACCCAGACATCACGGAGTAACTGCTATAAGATTTCGTTATCATTTCATTTTTATTTTAGAGAAGTAGGAACATGCTGACTTTGATCATAATATTGATTGTCCCGCGGTATGCAAATCCTATATGCCTAAAGGTTTATTTCCATTGCATGGACACAGTAAACTTTTCTACGAGACCACCCAGCGTACGCCATGTGACGTAAACTGACAAAGCAATTAAATCATGGGAGAAGAAAACGATGGAAGTACGAATACTACGACACCGGTCTTGAGCTACTCCATGTATCCATATAGTGACGAGCTCAAATGTGCAGCGCTTAGGTCAAATAAGTGGTTAGAAGATGGAGGCAAGTCCATCAATTATTCACCAGGGTCAAGGGAGAAAAGTAGATAGGAGAAGAGGGTGATAATTGATGAAGAAAGTGTAACAGTCTGATGGGACACGCATCTCCGACAAAGCCAAGATAACTCGTTCCTTCCAAGCCTCCTAGTTTCATAATCCATTCATTCGTGATTTCAATGACGGAACACCTCTCAACCATACGTTCACTGGTTGCAATATATACCCGGATACTTAGTATAGCTGTTCAAGAGTGTATCATAGTAACTAATCCACTGACAATCCGATCTCAATTAGGCAAGTCGAACAGTTTAATTCTATAATTACAAATGCTCTGCCTGACCGTCCTGACGATTGGATTACAGGAATCTATTTATCTGGCAAAGGTATTTCTACTCTATCGAAATATGGTCACTCAATAAATAGAATCTAGCAGTGAGCGATTTCTGCGGACGGCTCAGGCATGGTGCATCGAAGCGCCGATCGAGCAATAGCCATTAATACAAGGGTGGAGGGGTTCAATTAGGAGTACAATTGACGGTGACAATAAGGTATCGATACAGATTCGTGTGCCTGAGGAATTTGACATACTCTAACGACTACACAAATGATGACCGGATATGCACACCATTTAGAGAAATTGGTTTAAGCGGGAAACGGACTAGGCGGCCTATTGTTGTTGTTTTCCCAATATGCGGATAGCCTGCGCTGCGGACCGACTGCGCTGCCCCTGCGCTGTGTAGTGGGGAGTGCTCGGCCTCGGGCGTGCTGTGTGAAGCCGAGATTGAGACAATCAAATCATTACGCGTACACCTGCGGTGATATCACGATCGAGAACCCGGTCAGAGTGCCGCAATGAATCATCCAGGTCCCAAAGGCGATAAAGTTATTCTCCAATAATCGAACTCACCCGGACTGTGTTTTGGTCGCGATCGAATGCATTAAATTGTCCTGTAATTTCGCAAAATGTACATTTTGGCATTGGCCTGAGGATAGTTACCGTCTGTCCCTACTAGGCTACTCATATTTAATTTATGGCTTTGACCTTGGTGAGCAACCATATTGTTGACCCGTTGATGGTCGTTGAGCTGTCAGACATGACTGGCCACTGAAATCAGAAGGAGCAAAGCTGTTCCGGGAATGGATTTCACCGGGACCCGGTAGGCCTACACGTAATGCCTTTGGGAGGGGGGGAGGTATAAAAGATTTCGAGATCATTGACCAATAGGTTGCGTAATATCGAAGTCTTGTAATGTGATGAGGAAGTGGAGGAAGGCTACACTACACGTAGGTTTTGGATTCGCTCGAGAGCCGTGGACTTTATATGAATACTGTATACGGACCATTAACATAGAATTGCCGCATCTCTATTGCAGCTTATGATTAATGGTGGTTCACGGCGAATAATTATGGGTCAATTCAACTGTAGTCATGATACGGCCATGTATCACAACCAAATAGTCAAATACACTGTTGAAAACACTCATGGAGGGCCATCCGGAATATTTGAAAAAACATAAACTCCAGTCTCCATGATCCGTACTCACTCCGAATGACTGATTTCAGGCCCTTGGATGCATGACAGTAGAATATGACCTCGGTCGAGAATTATAATACGACAAAACGCGATTACCTGCGGTTTTTAGTCGTTAATTTTACGTTCAAATGACACTCACTTGCGGCCGAATGGAACCCTCACCGTTCAAGGTAGGTATAATCATCTAATGGCACCAACCGGCGATCCGCTGAGATGGTAAACGCGTTGGTTTTCACTGGACACTAGCATGTGCCCACTCCCTCCCCTAGCTCGAAGATCCTGGGAGTGACGCCACGGATAATAGGCCTCATGAAATCGAACATTGTAGGCCTACATTGTTAGAATATAATTACGAAAAAACCTCCGTGCCAGTCGCTGAAAGTCTGCGTTTCCACTGTTCCCTCCCCTTACCGGTCGGTTCCGTCTTCGCTGGCTATAAGAAAAGAGGTGAATCCGAGTCCTCCTAAGAGGCTAAGACCGAGACATCAGAGGTGAGTCCGAGTTCGATGATCCTGGGTCATGAGTCCGGAGTCTTGGATTATCAAGTCCGGGTCCGGACTTGACTACTGGAGCAACTCCAGCACTTCATTTGATGCACTTCCCCGCGCGATGCTATATGGAATTCCCATGAGTCCTAAGTAAGTAGACGAGTATAGGAATACATGGGCGATGTGCGGATCAGCCTAGCTGTCGCCCGGCCGAGGGTAACTTCTTTCTATGGTTTACTCGCCGGACCGAAGGGTAGGCTACCGATCCCATACATGTCGTTGTAACATGATATTTTGTATGCCAAGAAAAAATGATCATTACATTTTTAGAAGAGCCGCTGAAAATGTTTTCATAACGTTAAATGTGGTGTAATAAAAATGTCCCCAAAAAGTGTCAAAACCTTTTACATTATGAAATTATTATAACATTTATAAAACATTTTTGATTGATCGCAAATGTTTTATAATTATCATAAAAACATATTTTGGAATAACGTTTCTATGACATTTTCATTACACCATCCACATCTAACGTTTTCAAAACAATAGACAACTGAACATTTTCATAACGTTTTAAAAATGTTTGTGTGTTTTATACTGGGTAGCCTACCAGGCTGGACAGTGGATACAGCACTCTTGTCAGCTGTAGTGTTGGTTTCATTTTGCGAGAATTGCGACTGTTGGTGTCATCGTCACCATTGCAATCAACTGCATCATTCATTGCATGATACGTGTTTTTTTTTCGTCTTTCTTCTCTTGTTGAAGTGCACTCTTGGTCTCAGGGCCGTTGTTATTTGTATACACTATTATATTGCCAGTCTTGGCGTGTCAGGTTGCTATTTATAATTGTGCGCAGCGCAAGTGGGTTTGTGTTATTGTTGCAACAAAATTACATCATACACGCGTACGAACGCCATCTGGCCTACATTTTTTTGCCATGAACATGAGTTTCTCCATCTGGGAGCAGTTCATGGTCTGAAATGAAGTTCCATTAGAGAATCCAAACTGAAGCTGAAAGTAATGAGGATACACTATATTGGGAATTTCAGTAACATTATGAGGATCGGGTAAGAAATTGTAAACCGGATATTTCAATTTCAAGTGACTCGCTACTGTACTAGTTGTAGAAAAAAATGCAATCGCCAGGCCAGAATCGGAATCAATGAACGATTAGTATAGTAAATAAACAGTGGACTGCTCCTGAGAAGTGAGGATGTTTGACAGGTCCTAAACTAGTGAAATAGCAACAATGCAAACCTAGTATGCTCTCCATTTTGGATTGAATATTGCCGCTAAACCGAAGACCTCGAAGATCATCATGGGTTCTGAGTACGACTGGATGGTTTCGGACCCGGCAGTGACACATACAAGATCATTGTCAAATCTTCCACCCGAGGTACGGTACAGTAACGTAACGTTTAGTTCGTTAGCCTAGCCTAAGTTATTTCCCCAGTTAGGCCCTAACACAGTAACTCTTGAACAGTACACAAATGATATAGCCCTAGCTAGTCCTTCAGTGATGTTGTTACTGTTGATTGTTATGTTAGTTGGGGCCAACATTTTGATCGGTGGTCTAAATACTGCAGGAGCAGTCTAGCAGAGCTCCCAACTTACTCACATCTTGCGGGTTGGACCCCCGTTTCAGCCAGGGCAGGAAATAATTTTCTCGTCACGGGGCTCTTTCGGAATATTTTAATTGAAAAGAGCCCTCGTGAACTAGCCTAGGCCTAGGCCATGGGGCTTTTTTTCCAATGCACAGGGCCCTTCAGAATTTCAAATCACTGTGAGGTGATAACAATTTGGTCAAAATGTTTCAGAAAGCATATATTTCGTCATATTTTATTGAATTCCGATACATTTCTGGCCATTTTTTGGCCAAGAAAGAGAATTCCTCATAACAATTCCCCCCTGCTTTCAGAGAGATGGGGCAATTTTCTTCCTAGGCTACACCAATATTTTTTCCGCCCCCGTGATATTTTTGATGGGGATATTTCCAGTTTTCAGGGGGCTAATCGCCCGCAGCCCCCGCTTATTTCCTGCCCTTGTTTCAGCACGTCTCAGACCCGCTGACTTGTGAAGGACATAGCCTATATATGTATGCAAAATTATCAAAATATTGTTCAGGTTATTTCAACTGTTCCTTCAATATCATTTCAATAAGCAAACTGTCTCTATGTGGCACCCACTAATCATTTCCTCACTTTCGTGGCTCAGCACAACTCACATGATCGACCACTGACACCCAAATTCCTGTAGCATAAATTCAGTAACAGAAAATATTTGCACTGTCTCCAGGGAGCTGGGGGTGAAATCAATGACCAAAGTAGCCCTTGAAAATTTGAAAATCACTAAAGTAGCCCCTGAAAGTCATAGGAAAAGTGTGTTGCTGGACTTGCTGGGGCGAGATCACCCTTGGAATTCTCAAGATTTTGAGGAAAGTAGCCCCTCCTGAATATTTGCAGCCCTGACTGGCTCTGATAACAATGCACTGCAAGTCTGCAATACACACAGAGGCGAACAGAATGCCTGTCTGCAGTAACTCAATCTGAGTGACTCATGATTGTGGTTGTGGTACGTGGCCAGGTGGCTGCGGCAACGAGGCAAAAACTCATTCAGGTGAGAGGGCCCAGGCTGCCGAGTAAAGACGATCATTCCCTTTGCGAAGTACATTTTGTCAGAGAGCGTGATATTATTCCATGATCAAAAGAATTGGATCTTTCACACAATCATTGTGTTAATTAATTTATGTTGGCGCCATGTTATCATGGCTGGATTAGGTGGTAAGAAGAGTAAAAAAGAGAGACATTAAACTACATCCTTTTCTCAGGATTGGGAGAAGACATGGCCAATTGGCCATGATCAGTAACTGATTGCCTTGAGAATGTACTGTAATTAGTGTGTTATTAGTGTACATGTAAGTGGTTACCCAGGACAACATCATTTCAACCTAGGCCTGCCATCATTAGCCACAGGCTATTATACTGTTTTTGGGTTGAGCAGGTAATATTTCAGTGATACAATGAGTTTCATATGAAATATGTGAATAAATATCTTCCATTCTGCTTTGACTCAAGTCACTCAAAAAACAAGTGCATATCTCTGGAAAACTTTAGGTGATGAAAGCATCGCTGAATGCCATCATTTTTGTAGGCCTCTCCAGGATTGGAGATTTTTCCTCATACCCCCAACCACTTCCCCGAGATGGCAATCACTATTTATACGGCCAGGTGGGCCAGCGAATGCCATTTCAGAGACTCAGAAGTTGGGAGCTACAGTACGTATGCTGTAGCAACTGGTAGTGATATGTTAATGATTAGTCTTATAGCACATGGACAGGCTCTGTTCTGAAGCCTAGTTTATGTCAAAGAGAAGCGTAGAAAGGTCTTTGTTTTTCTAACTGAAAGATAAGTACTCTACATTTAGTACATTAAATCGCTGAACAATGGTTCTGAGTTCTGACATTGCTAAACTCTGGGAAATCTTCTATTTTCCTGTCTGTTGTTAGACGAATCCCTTCTGAGACCAGCAAACCGAAGTGTCAGTTGCTTTGGTTTATTTGCAGTTTGAGGAGATTGCTCCAGCACGACAAAAAGGAACACTTTATAATAATGCAAAACTGACTAACAACATTGAGCTGCTTCCCTTCCTGTGGCCCAGTCACTGATTGTTAAGCATCATATATTTATTAACCGCATTATTTTCTTTTCTCGTTCTCTCTGCAGGATGAGAAGGGTAATATAGAATACAAGGTAAGCATATTGCAGGTTATTCAACAGGAATCACAAAATCCTTGCAATACAGATTAATGTGGATTCAAGTACCCGTACTTGCAAAATACGAAGATGAGGCAGTGGTAAGAAGTTCGTGGGAGACAAATCTAGTTGAAAATTTATTCTCAAAGAATCAGGCTACATGATATTTGTAATGTATCTGTACTACTTGAGGAGCAGATTGTTACCAGTGATTACATATCCAAACCAAATAATAAATGTCAAATTCTATGTACCAGTATCATCAGTATCGTATTCTTGTAATATTGAGCGTTTCAAATTTCAATATTTCGATACAGTATACAGTGTTTAATATAGATATGGAATTGAAGTACTGTAAGCTAAATCATCATGGTTCTCCTCTATACTCTATGGTGTTCTATGTTAACCCTACAGTTGATCAATAAAACACAAGTAAATGAAAGCTAATGTTGAGATGATATTGTTTGTCAACTTCTTTTCAGCTGAAGCTTGTTAAACCTACCAAGAGTCGATTTGAGCACCTTGTAACGCAGATGAAATGGCGGCTGAGAGAGGGGAAGGGCGAGGCCATCTATGAGATTGGGGTGGAGGATACCGGTATGCTGGTCGGCCTGGAGGATGAGGATCTCTCTGAATCATTGAACACTTTGGAGGGAATGGCTCAGAGGTAGGGGTTAGGACTAACCAGCAGGGACCCAGTGATAATTAGCTACTGGTGTGGGCTGTGGTACTCCAGCTCCACACTGGCACACCGATTAAATTTAATAAAACAAGCCCTTCCAGCACTGGCATCGAAGTGTCTCAAGACTCAACAGACTTTCACTGTTCTTTGTGGACCTGTGGAACAAACAAAACCAACTGGGAACAGAGTGAATTTGAGTGTGTATGATGTACGATACATGTGGGAAGTAAGGGTTAATGTCCCGAATTTCAGCCTTTAAGGGCAATAGACCCATCATGGAAGTGCACATTTTGATACCTGAATCCAATTAGTGCCAGATATCTTGTTTTGACCAGGTTTATGAGGAAAGAGTACAAAATTGGTAGGTCTCTATAAGCAGTTGATGTCCCCAATGTTTCCGTCCCCTCGGTGCTAATTCTGGCTGTTCTCAATACTTCATGTCCGGGGAAGGTCTCCACCAGTCCTTCTACATGAACCTCTTGAACTCAACCACTAATTTCATATCTGGGCGTATAGAATTTGGAGAAATAAAGAACTTGGTTGGTGGCCGGGTGTACTGTTACTCTTGTATACCTGCTACAAGAGAGATACCCCACGATTACAGCGACCAAGCAATGCCTGCAATTGAAAGAGTACTTGGTGTGCTGTAGTGCTGGGGTATTTCCCTCCCCAAACTGTTGTCAACTTGCTGTCAATGTGTAAACAAGTTTGTTTGTAAACAGAAAACTTAGGTTGGTGTGGACAACTATATAATACTATCAGCATTATCTATTATCAAGTAGTACAAAGTTCAACGAGTAGGCCTAAATGTTCAACGCCCTTATATCATACTGTACAGTACACTACCCTGGTTCTCCATACAATATAAGATGAACAGCTCACAGCTGTCATGGAGTAGTATGGTAAATGGTGGTTCTGGCTCATTCACCCTAAATCTCTCTAAAATAACTTGGTCCACCCAAGGTCTC
>JAUOBX010137368.1:0-12466 GCA_032360705.1 Eupentacta quinquesemita
CCTCCTTTTCACGAGGTTACTCGCCTCACTCGCTCCTCCTATTCCAGCCACCCGTTTCGGTTGCACCTCCCGCGTCACCGCACCGAAACCTACACTCGCTCTTTTTTCCCTCGCACTCCACGTGCGTGGAATAGGCTTCTTCGGGATGTTTTTCCATCTGCTTTCAATCTGCAGCTGTTCAAGAGCAGAATCAACAAGCTGAATCTTTCTTCGTTCTTCCAGTTTCTTGTGCATTGGGGTTCCCTTTTTTGTTTGGGCATTTATGGGTTCGCCCTTCCTCTTGTCACTTTGTTTAAAAAAGATTTGTTTTAATTAGTATTTGTATTAGTAGTAGTGTTAGTATTAGTATTATTATTAGTTTTAGTATTAGCATTGGCATTATTATTAGTATTATACAAACGTTTTAGAAACGTTATATTTTGTTTAGAGTTAGTCAAAGGAGTTTTGTATTGACTCGATATAGGTGATTGTGGGCTGACAGTATCATGTGGTAACGATAGCAGTTCAACTGTGTGATATAATTTTGTTGATTTGCGAGCCCGAGATCTCATACTCGTATCCTATATTCCAGTTCAATCAAATCTGACAGGAATGTGAATGTGTATTCAGTGAATCACTTTCACCTTTCACAAACTATGCCAACCATACCATCTCCAAAAATATGACCAAATTTCCCAGCCGACTATAAAGTCCTAGCAAATGAAAATGAATCAATGATGATTTAAAAAGCAGCTGGTCATATTCTCAATTCATATTGTTGGTCATTATGCAATGCTACGGAGGGGGCGGGGGTAGGAGGGGTAGTACAATGCTATATGTAGCCCACTAGGGAGACTACTTATATTCTCTATAGTGTGGTGTCCTCATTATGGAGTCACTGTTTGTGTTCAATAAATTCAACTAGTAACATCTCAAGTACAAAATGTATAACGTTTACTTACCAGGAATAACACCCCTTGAATGGTTAGGATCTGGGTTTGTTCAACCTGCGGAAATATACGCACATTAATATTTCTCGCCAAATTTCGTTGTGCATGTCTGGAGAGCACATTTTCAAACAATGTCACATGGGGTATGTCGAACCCACAATTGCGCACCCAGCCGCATCCAGCCGCCGTATCCTATCACCCAGTCTCCTCCGAAGAAGGAACCAGGCCTAAGCCTGACCTTTCCTCAACTGTATGAGGTAGCCACGCAGCTGATCCAACCAAGAGCTACGTGTTTGATGGGCGACTCCAACCCTCTGGTTCCCTACTGACATTACGCGATAAAGGGGCTCTCCCGCTGGGGGGAGCGCTATATAGCCAACTACGCTTCTTCCGACAATCACGGATTAGGCAAATAAGAATGCATCGGAGTAATGTAGTCAGCAAGGAACCCAATCTTCGCCTTCAGTATAGCAAGACTGGAAACACAATCGAGCTGAAGACACGGATCTCGATTCTATTGTTCAGATATCGTGCCCGCCACCCACCCACTATCCAGTGACTTCATGACACCGTATGCTAGCCGGAGGTGTCGATTCTGCCTCCGACCTCGAGCTCGCAAGACACAGTAGTAGCACTAATGACACTGACAAGGCAACAGTAAACGAAAGACTCAGTGACCTCCACGCACCCACCTAACACCTGCACCGACTCAGCAGTGCTATCCGAACTATCGCTGAAGAGCTGGATCGTTCGTTGTTCGTCGGTACGTTACATTTTCCGACCGTGCATGAACCAGCTTCTGATGTTAACTACCTCCATAACATCGAGTTCTTGCAATTTTATTTTTAGTGTTTCATCGACGCTATCACTGACTTGAATAAAACATATTTTTTATACATCAAGGCTATCACTGACCTGGAAAAACATATTATTATACATCAAGTTCAAAGCCCACATTTATGGTAACTTTTTGTTTACCCAGGCCAGTATAGTGCTGAATTTGTTTGCAGTGTGTATGTGTATAATACTGCGACGACAATACCCAAATGTGACGTGTTTTCTCGCACATACGAAGGCAACCCATGTTGCGGTTTCTATACATATTCATTTTCTATAACGATAGAATATATAGGTAGCAATCGGTTATAATGGTATAACTCACAAACTCGGACAGGATGGATGGAGAGAAATACATGGCGATTTCGACTGGATCACTGTGGCGCAGTCTAGGACGAACATTCCTGGGCCCATAGTTGGAAGACAGTTGATTAGCCAGTCGCTTCATGGATGATACACTTGAAGCCCATTCAAGGTCGGGTGCTGTGGGTAAAAAATATCGATATTGATTACAACTGTTGGCAATTTTCCAACATTTCAGCCTCGATAATTACCCCTATACTGCCAGATGTATGATATATGCTACGGACCTGCTCTCGGTCTGACGCGGCGCTCGAAACTGAAGTAGTTGTTCAAAAATTGCACCGAGTGGTTACGGGGGCAGCGGGGCATGACATATGCTATTGAATGTTCGGCTATAGGCGCACTGTACAGCGAGATGCTGGCCGTTGTAGTGCGTAAGCCTCGCCTGGCAGGTTTGTTCACTATATATGATGATAAATATGGACAAATTCCGTATCAATCTTGTATTATACATGAGGGCTGGTCCTAATGCAGTATCCGGCCTTGTGAATTTATGCTTAATAGTCCAAGAAAGCAGAAGTCGAACAAACCAAAGATGAACGTGGCATCAACATATACAACGAAAACTAGAAACAAACTGATGCCACGTTTAGATATTGAGTTGAATAAAGATCTCCGTTCGGAATTGGTTTGTTTGACTCCTGTTTATTTGACTATTAAGCATAACTTCAGAAGGCCGGATACTACAGTGGTGGCAGCGGTGTTAGTCAACCTACGGCTACGAAATAGAACGTTTTGCTAGAGATAGATACTACCTTGTAAATGGAACTTCTTCGGGAAAATTTAGGAGATACGGGAAATCCAATACGGCCGACGGAACCGCGTCAGTACATTTATATATACCTTTTGTGAATAGACAGGGACAGTTGGTACTCCCACATACGGGAACAGTACTGACAATTATCGTGGATGACAGGCAGTATATTGAGCTATTACTATAGCTAATGGAATTCGTTCATCGTCGTCGATGATGAAGGATTGGAACCGAACAATACACGAGGAAACCATGCGTTGACGATTCGAATGACGCTTTAGAGTTCACCAGTGAATCCAGCGAGGACGACCTACGACTGTGATGGTATCGGGCGGAGCTACCCACGGGACTGCGGCGGACCAGGCGGCCAGGTGAGGATTCGAGACGTTTAGAGGATCCCTTTCATAGCGGGTATTGTCGATTTACCACCCCCATTTACTGGTGACGGCACTGATGCTTTTGTACAATGGTGCCGCAGGTTGGAGGTAGTTAGTTGCAATAATCCAGATGACTCTGAAGGGAACGAGAAATTAGCCGCTATACTACCGGTCATATTATGTGGTGGTGCATTCACCTTCTGGGATAGTTTGAGCACAGTGCATGAAGCCAATTACAAAAAGGAAAAATCTAGTATGAATGAAGTTTCCGGCAAACGAAATTTTCTATCATTAATCCAAAGTTCTATTAATGCCAGACCAAAGTATCAGAATGGACCATTGGAGGTCTATGGTGCGGAAATTACAAAGCTAGTATATGAGGCATTTTTCGAATATGATGGCGTTCCCAAGTCTGGATAAATTTTCCGTAGGCTCTTAGCTGGATTATATAGTTATTTGCAACTTGAGGTGAGGGATGCAGGTGCAACTACGTATACAGAGGCCCTAGACATTGCATGTCGTGTTGAACGAGCCCATGTTGCTGGACAAATAACACCAGCGACCCTAGGAATGAATCAAGTTCCCCCAAGCCTATACCAATCGGGTAATTATTTTCCGCGTTCGGCCGGGCTCCCAAACCACTGAGGGTGGGGCATGTAATTCTGTCACTTCAAATTCCCTGTAGAATGTGCGAGAATCACTTGAGGAATTGTCTGTTCAGGTGAACACGCTTTCTAACCAAGTTCAGAATATTGAAGATAGATTAGGTCGAGTAGATCGGGAGAGATACCGACCAAATTCTCGTGATAGGTATCACTCAGACTCTCGTGACAGGAATAGGTTCACCCCCCGTGATATGTTTAGATTTGCCGATTCCCGTGATAGAGGTAGATCTGATTTCCATCATGGGGTTAGATCTGACTTCCGTGATGAAGCGAGGTTTGATTCGCATAATGGAACATAGGTCCGTTATGACCGTTCTCAGAGCCCTGGGCGTGTTAATAGATCTACTTCTGGAAAAGTTTGGCCCTAATAGCCGGAAACCCAATTCGCAGCTGCATCTGACTTCTAGCCAACTTAGGTCATCCGTCAAAGACAAACCCAACCATTTAAACTAACTGATGTTGACGTGGCGGGACGTACGTCGCCCTCTGTTAATGAAGTCCCATATATTGGGAAGGCCCCCATGCATTTTTTGCCAGTACTTATCGAGAACTCAAACGTTGATGCCTTCATTGACACTGGTTTAAACAGGATGATCTTCGGAAAGAAATACCCTCCCTATCCAAACAACCAATTGCAAAGTCATTTGTCGTTTCCAAGGGCGTTACGGGCGATTGCCTTGATTGCATTGGCACTGTTGAATCGGTGATGACCCTGGGGAAGCAAACATGGAAGTGGACATTTTAGGTTGCGAGGAACATAGATAGGAGGTTGATACTAGGATGGGACATTTTGCGGGAACTTAACGCTACCCCTGACGTAGGTGGTAGTACTTTGACAATTGGCAGTGAAATTCTTCCATTCAAATGTGAAGATTCTGACATTCCCGTGTGCTGCAAAATAGTTACACGGTCAGATGTCGTGATTGGTTCATGTTCTGAATGTTCGATACCAGTTGGTGTTGACTCAAATCGGTTTGAGGGCAAGCCTGACAATTACGATGGGTATTTGAGCAAAATTCTAAACACTTACAGGTTAGTGTAGCTAGAACTCTATCAAATGGCTCCATAATTGCACGTGTTTCGAATCCTTCCATGCATGACGTAGTGATACATGAAGACACCGTACTCGCCGACTTCCTGTCTGTGGGAACACCCCAATCAGAATGTAATGAAGTGGAGACGGCTGTCAATCCAGATCAAAGTACCCATGTTCCGGAAATCGATTTATCTCAATCGGATTTAACGGATGAACAGAACTTATGTTCAGAGTACAGTGGTGCCTTTTCAAACGGGCCTTATGATCAGGGTAGAACTAACCTGGTCCAGCTGAATTAAATTAATACTGAAACTACTAAACCACTACGCCAAAGACCATATAGGACAGCACCCCCTAAAAGGAATGATATAAACCAACAAGTACAGAAACTTCTGGAAAATGACTAGATAGAGCCTAGTAATAGCCCATGGGCGTCCCTAATCGTGATGGTGATGAACAAAGATAATACTTATAGGTTTGTGTTGATCATAGGAGATTAAATGGGATAACTATTCAAATGTCCATACTCTCCCACGGGTGGATGACAGCTTAGATGCGTTAGGTGGCTCAATGTATTTCACTCCGCCCAATTTGTAGCACGGATTTTGACAGATTGAAATGTATCCTCGTGATAAGCCCCAAAACAGCGTTCACTACGGGCACTGGCTTGTATCAGTTTAAAGTCTTACCAATGGGTCTCACTAATGCCCCACCAACTTTCCAAAGACTGATGAAAGCGATGTTGCGTGGCTTACATTGGACCAAGTGCTTGGTTTAAATCGATGATGTCCTTATCATGGGGAAAACGTTTGAAGACCATTATCAGAATATATCTGAAGTCCTACAAAGATTTCAGGAATGTGGCCTAGAGCTGTAACCTTCAAAATGCTCATTTTGTCAGCAAGAGTTGAAATATCTAGGTCTTCTCATCTCTGGTCAAGGTATTTTGCCAGACCCAAGTGCTGTGGACGAGGTCAAAGAATGGGCTCGCCCATCCAATCTTCAAGGTCCGAGCATTTTGTGGCCCGTGGAGTTATCACAGACACGATTTTTCACATAGAGCGGCATCCCTTAATAAGCTAACGGAAGCTACAATCCTCGCCATAATAGATGGGACAAAACTGACTGCAAGACGCAGTTTGAGCTATATTGAACATTTCTGGTGACCCCCACTCCCCCATTCAATGTTGCACCAAAGAGCGCGCCTCGGTGCCCAACATTGAAGGGGGGAGTGGGGTTTGTCCCATCTATTTATGGCGAAGATTGTCTGTGCTCTGTACAGAGGTATAGGGGGTGAAATGCACTTCGACCAAATGTGCCATTTTTCGGCAAAAAAACCGGCAGACGACACGAAACGCACACTGTAATTACGAAAAGTACAATTACAATTAAAGAAATTACTCATATGATTATAACAGTATATACACTGGCCATTAGGCTGACACATGAGCAAGTCACGTGATGTCCCTCAATTACCCACAATAGGAAGACTACAGGTTGGCGCGTAATCGGGAAGGATATCAACTAGCGCTTAAAAGATCATGTCATTTAGTGGGTCGGGTTCATGTCCGGTTAACATCAATTACAGGAGACATATGTATATATATATATATTGTGAATAAAATCCGATCGTCTTGATGGCTATAGATCCACCATTAAGATATATAGGGGATGAAAATAAAAGCTAAAAGATGCAATTCTTTACGGGGAGAACACACAACAGCTAATAACACGGACGACTACATAAGTAAAGGTACAATTCAATTTACAGATCATGATGATACAATGAAAGTAGTCAATACATTCACGCTACTGGTTACACATATTCAAGTCACGTGATATATCGGCAATAGCAACACTACGAAGGAATGTATGTTACGACGCATTTGGAAAGGAAACAAAGTTGCGCATAATTTGTCAGGTCATTGAGGATGGCGGGTATATGTCACGTGATCATCATATCCAGGAAACATATATATTGTCGATACAGCACGTCAATGTAAAGGTCCAAAGGTCAACTATTAACATATGACACGTTGCGTAAACCAGCGTATCATCTCAAGGCTCTTTACAATTGCGAGAGCATACTGTATTTTCGTCAAATATTGGACCAAAACACTACCATGGATTTGAATACGCGTCAGATGAGACAAGTTTATTTATTGACTTACAGCCAGGCAGACTCTGCGAAGTGCGCGTCACGCGAAAACTTCGCAACTCAAGTTAACGCAGCGTTTCAATCGGTCGGGGCTACGATAACGCAGTGGGTGTGTTGCGAGGAGCGCCATCAGGACGGCGGCCACCACTACCACATAGCAGTGAAGCTGGACAAGCAACGTCGCTGGCTGCGCGTGAAGCAGTATTTAGATTCTGAATTCGGAATAACGGTTAATTTCTCGGCGACCCACGCAAACTACTTTACTGCTTGGAAATATGTGGTGAAAGATGACCACGCCTTCATCACCAGTGATGGCCACCCGGAGTTGGGCGATGGTCCATCGACCATGCGAGCCAGTGCTGCTAAACGGGATGGGGGGAAGTCATCCGTGCGCCCAAAGAAACGCCAACGGTTGAGCGCATTTGACGTGTCTCAAGTGGTGAGAGACAAGAAAATAACCACACGTACACAATTACTCGCCCTCGCAGAGGAGCAACGTCGCGAGGGGAAGACGGACTTGGCGGAATTTATCGTCAACCGTGGCGCAAAATGTGTATCGGAGGCTATAAGCGTGAGTTGACTCTTCATATTCATAATTGTCAATTTATATGACATATATGTCCAATTATAGGGGGGGGCTCTTGTCGGGACTGAGCATTCGAGCACAACTTACATAGGTCAATATGTCTGTTCTGAGGGCGCTTAATGTTGTTCTCAGTCAATCACGGGCACTGCCTTCTTATCACTTACATTGACTGATAGTGGGGAGGGGGGGGGAGATGTGGATATGTTATGATTAGGACGATGGTGATGAAGCGATTGTCGTATGAATATATGTGGCTTATGTTGTGGGAAGTCGGAGAGGTGCGACTTAGTTTGTTCTCTTTGTGAAGGAGGGGGGTGGGGGTGGGAGTGGGGTAATAGGTGTGATGGATCATGTGAATAAATTATATGTCAATTGAATAATGAGTGTCTTGACCATGATGGTCCAGCTATTTTTTGGTAGGAAGTGCCAGAGAAGTGTACCAGGAAGAATGTCGCTTTACCCTTTCTGGCCGGAATTATGCGATTTTGGTACATTGATTTTGAAATTGGCAGCCCTGGCTCAAACATCCATGAATCGGCAAATCCGTGTGGTATGTTACATGAGGGGGGTGTGTGGTTGAATTGGTCGCGCCAATTTTTTAACCCAGACCCTACATGTTTTTTGGTGCATAGCAGTTCTTATGCCGAATTGGGCGTGAAAAGTCTCTTTTTTCCTGATTTTGTAGTCAGCCTATCGTGGCTCCTATACCACTGTACAGGCTTCAGACAATCCTCGCCATAATAGATGGGACAAAACTGACTGCAAGACGCAGTTTGAGCTATATTGAACATTTCTGGTGACCCCCACTCCCCCATTCAATGTTGCACCAAAGAGCGCGCCTCGGTGCCCAACATTGAAGGGGGGAGTGGGGTTTGTCCCATCTATTTATGGCGAAGATTGTAGAGTCCCGTTTGTATGGGATGCGAGTTGCGAATAGGCCTTTGTCCTCCTCCAAACTATATCAACTACTCCTACTGTGATGGTTGATAATATAGCCATGAACTTTTGAAATAAATCGTTCGAAATTGATTATCATAACACTGAACACTTAAGACAATTTAATGAGGAATATGTTTCTCGAAATAATTCTTCAAAACTCACCGACAAAATGAAGCTGACTGGAAAATGAGACGTCAAGAATACGAACACACACAAGTAGTGGAGTATCTGCTTCATTTTAGCTGTTTTGTTCAGTTTATTGAGTTGAACAAAACTGTTAATAACTTTTTTTTCGGCGAGTCAGTTGTTTAGTCAGAGTCAGCAACTTCAATGATCATTTGCTCTTGCGGTATTTCAGGCGACATATTATCTTGGTGATTCGTTGCAGGCTACGAAGAGTTTTATATTCCACGAATTGCGTTCCCCTCTGCGGATTTCTGTAACGTCGTGTGTCGCACACAGACACACATCTCAAGATGGTTCCTGATTTGTCCGTACATAGGCTCGGGTCTTTCTTTGGGAGAAGGATGTCATGTTCGTCATGTTTCAGATGTTGTTTAAAAAGTGTTACATATACTCTATCGGACATATCAAGCTTTACATTGAAGGGCGGTTACCTGAAATAAGGCTATACATTGGAGGGCGGTTACATGAGATACTATGCACGAGACTTCGAGCAAATGGAGGATGCCTTGTTCGGTATTGATCTACCCTTCGTTATAATGGAGCTTTTGAATGTGTCAAACCATCGCGCAGCTCCATTGAGGGGGATGTACTAATGAATATACCTCAACGGGAGGGAGAAGCGGTGCCATGTCTGTACAAGTCTAACAATATACACGGCTTGTTTAGTTTGTCGTATAATTTGTCAATACAGCAATACTCGACTTCGGTTTTCAATCAGAAGGAGGGTGCCTTGGAATGTTTGGTCTTCCAACTAAAAGACTATTTAATTTCTAATTATCTGTATACATTCGTTTCACTATTGCAGATGATGAGTGTACTGATCTATCATGTGGCTTTCATTAATTCCGGAAGTTTATCTTCAGGTGTTAATACAGTAATATTTACGGTGAGTCGATTACGAGAACATGTTTATCACTCTGAACCATGTAATAATACGCTCAGGCTCATCCGTAAATGGAATAGCATTTTATCCCAAGGAAATTAAAGACGCCCTATTTGGGTCGTCATTGCACAATGCCGTTCCAGATAATTAATTCTAATATGGGCAGCACGACATTCAACAGACTTCAATTCCCCCTTGATGGCCGTTCAGGTGGCACTAGTGTGGTTGTTTTTGTTTCTCTGTGACTTTAGACTGTTTTAAATGTTAAGACAGATTGAGGTCATACACAATCAGTGTTTTTAGCTCAGGACAATTGTACTGACCAACACTCTTGACAATTACACAATCAAAATATCTTGCCATATATTTTGTCTCCACATTTGATCACCTCCAAATACATTGAATTGTTCAAAACTGAAAATAAATGTTTGGGCGACTCGGGAAACGCCATGAATGCAATTGTATATATATATTAACCTATTTGATCACAATATAATGAATATATACGAAAAGGTCGGATGCAACTCTGGAGAGGATTATGGAAAACGTTGGAAATGAATGTAGACAGTCTGGTTACAAACACAGGGGGCTGAAGAACGGCTCCTGAAACAATCCTATGTTCACCATCACTGGAACACTTACCCAGTGGATCACGCACTCCAACCTCCCCTAATAAATTAAATGTAAATATGTATGTAACTGGTATCATCGTCCATCAATAATAGGTCGACCTGGTTCACCACGCAGTTAGGCGCCAGCGATGACAATGTTATTTGAAACGTATGATTTCACATGTAAGAATATCAGAATATCAGAATAACTAAAATTTGTCATTTGGTTCACGGTATGGTACCATCTGTATAACATTAAGGTACACGTTCCTGTTAACAACATTTACTGCGCGACCTGGCCAGCTTCAAGCATTGAGAGTGTGCCTGCTATATTCACAAGAATATCAATGTTGTTATTATGTGAGTTCCAGGAGATGAATTGAATAGATGCATGGCTGATGATGGAAAAAAGTGAATTTTATTGGAACTAGTTGTGGGTACACTATCGATCGCTTCACCACAAGGCGTCTCGGACGACCACGTGGGGATGGGTCATGTCAGTCAATTCTCATTACGCTGTCCGGTGCCTCGAAGCGCAATGAGCAGATGAGTCGGCCGAGTAGGGCACCATATCCCAGCAGTTTGCCTCTGTGCGGGTTCGAAAGGACGTCCATCCGGCTGTCCGAAGGGAATGGGGACGCTTATTATATGCTAGTTTCGAGGCAATTAGGAGGGACCCCACAAACGTCAATCGCGTCATCGATTTTGACGAAGGGGAACGGTACATAACTCGTGGTCGTGGACAGTTAGAAGCCACGCTTCTCGGATTTTTATTTCCGGGCAACGATATATATTCTCCAGAGAGGGATTTAAAGGCCTCATGAAATGGAGCTCCTTATTTTCGATATATTATAGAATAATTTTCTCAGCTACTCATCGATACCTTTCCCATGGAAATCAGGTGAACCGTCGTGGAGAAACCTGCCTTCGGAATTGGTTGTCCGGATAGAACATCTCGCGAAATGAGTGAAAATGCTATACTGGGCGATGACGTCAGCGATTGGAGACAATTTGGTAAACATTGGACTTCTCTGGATTTGCATCCTGGAATCGAGTAGTAAATATCCAAGTCGAACATATATGAGTAACCATAACTCGACGAGGCGATGTGCTATGAACTCGCTCATTGGATCCGGCGTGCTGAGTTGCATCATATATGTCCGACTTGGGTATTTTCAGTCCCTAGAGGCAACTCCAGAAAAACGCCGTTTGACTTTCCTAGCCTCAAATCGGCCTGAAAATAACATTTTTCACCCTATTCGTTTGACATAGAAACTATGCGAATCGAAGCATGTACCATCGAAGAGTTGCAAATGTTATCACGGGGACACTCAATTCGGATTATACGGGTCCGAATTACCCAGTTCGCGACAATTTTGTTGAAATCCGCCATTTTGTCCGCCGTAAAGGGTTAAAAAATACATAGTCGGATAGAACTTGGCATGAGAAATTGATTGGAATCATCTTCAGCCTGACCGGCGGAGTTATAGTTACGGTTTCCGTGACCCCCCACCACACTCCTCGAACAAAAATGAAAAAGTTACTTCTCAATCATTATCGGTCAAATTGTTGATTCATTATCGGTTGAGAGAATTGTTACTTCATTATCGGTTGGACCCTTGATTCATTATCGGTTTGAAAAGTTACTTCATTATCGGTCAATTTGTATATCATTATCGGTTAGGGATTCATTATCGGTTGGTTACTTCATGTAATATACCCCTTCTCCGAGTTGGGAAATCCTGGAAACGCACCTGTGATCTTTGTACAGCTACATTGAAATGTGTTTCTTCACACCTCGATCGTAGTATAAATATAAGTTAATTTTTGTTGTGTCCTTGGACGGCTGTTCTACGAATCGGGAAAGTGTGGTTTTCGTCGGAAAAATACTTTCTGACCCCCTGAGTGATGACTCTAGATACGCCACTGAGCCCGCCCTAACGATCATGTGGCTAAGATCTACGGAGGCTCGAGCAGCCAAATGTGGGCTGTCGGTTGCTAAAACAATGAATCAGTCCTGTCAGTGCAGCGAGGCTAGGAATGAACTGACCGCATAATCTACAGAAGCACGAGCAGCCAAAAATAGACCATTGCATAATTAATCGAGATGGGAAGAAAATGTCCATCTGTGTCAGGATGACA
>JAUOBX010137590.1:0-12460 GCA_032360705.1 Eupentacta quinquesemita
ACAACTGTTATGGCTCATCCACGTGCCAGTTATCACTCTAAACGCTGCTGATTTCACGTACGGCTGTAAGAGTGGTCTCCTACCACCACATTTTCGTGATTTTTATGAGACAGCTCAAGTTACTCATCATTACTACACCAGACATGCTGGTGATATTTGTACTATTAGATACTCGCAATATGAGCATATCCCTAGGTACAGGTCAACCCAAATTTGGAATGACCTGTCGAATGACTTAAAATGTTGTAAAACCCTAAGACACTTCAAAAAATGTGTTACAAATCATTTGGAAATGTCTTATTGACTATATATTTGAGCCGCCATCTCGTACTGTATGCATTGCTTGTAGGGGGGAGGGATGAATCCTGGGTTGGGGTTTTGGTTCTTAGTTATTCGAGTTTGTTTTGTTTTTGTTTATACGGAACTACTGTATGCCTAACATTAGTTTAGGGAGTGGTCTACTTCGACAAGCCCTCACGGGTTTCTAGTCCACTTCTATTCACTTTCGTTATTTACTAATTCTTCCTAACATTATGTATAATTTGTTATTTATGTTATTGGAAGTGAAGAAACAAATAAATGAAATGAAAATTAAATGAAATGAAAAGGAATGTATAATCTTGTTGTTCGGATCATCTGGATTCCGGGGCTTCATAAACTCATACTAATATTATTGATACTGTGTAAACTCAATAGGGGCAGTCATTTTTGGTTCTCCTTGTGACGTCATCAAACCGAACATATTAACCTGGACAAAACAAAGATGGGACAAGTTCATAAATTTTGGCTGTTGGGTTATTGAGAAGATCTCTCTCTTCATTTATGAACGTTTCGATTCAATAAGAATAAACCCATCTATTGGCCTTGAAAAAAAAGCTAGTTACAGAGCTAACATCGACTTCCGACTATTGTTCCATGAAGAAGAATTAAGGAGTTTTAGGACATTTATATTTCCCAATTCTATATACTATTACATATACGATACGGTAATGTTCGACTAAATGCTGCAATTTCGTATTCATTCTATTCCCTAGGAAATTCTTTGAACAGGAAAGTATCTCAAGAACAAACCGTTGATCGGATGGTTTGGTTAGAGATATAGACCTACAAATAATACGGCCCTCCTCCATTGTGCTTTGGGTTATCCCATAGCGTTTATACAAAATTTAACACATATTCCGTGAACCTGATTGGATGAGGCGGCGGTAATTGATGATAAGAGAAAGGAGAACAAAATGCCGGATATATTATGCGATGTTGTATATAAACACAGAGGCGCATGTTATCACTCGATGAGATTGCCAAAACAGAACCAAGAAAATTATTATATTTGAAGGCACGGTCCATGTGTTACTTCGACCGTGCCATTATCGATGCCAGACGTGATCTACACGGATATAATGGAATAATATTACACTGCTAATCAGGTAATCATTCACGTGCCCACTTCCATTCATCAGCATGCATAAATATATCTCTAATCTAAACCTTTGTAGTTAAAGGGAACAGTCGTCACCAAGAAAAGCAAAACGTGTTGTTGTGACAGTGTGATGTATGAAAGTGTTTGTCTGTTTCAAGTTAGGATGTTACGAACGAGGATGACTCTATCATTTTAGTACCTCGTGTTAGATATAAGGTATCAAGCTCTTGATTGCGTGTGAATAATAATAGGCTACTACTTGACCTGTGGTTTTTGATCGTAAACTTCCCGGCCAAACGAAGCCGTGACCGGCCATATAGAGACGCCGCTGTTCAAGAGGGATAGTCCTGATGCATTACATTGCTAACAAGTGACTATATGTAGTGAATTTGTGAATAGCAGTGAGCCACCAGAGTACTTTACCATCCCACCTGGGACAG
This sequence comes from Eupentacta quinquesemita, assembly GCA_032360705.1. Lineage (NCBI taxonomy): Eukaryota > Metazoa > Echinodermata > Holothuroidea > Dendrochirotida > Sclerodactylidae > Eupentacta > Eupentacta quinquesemita. The sequence continues at coordinate 1,861 of JAUOBX010137590.1, forward strand.
ACCCTAACCCAACGATAACAGCGCAATAAGTGTAAATTATGTTAACTTTAGTTTGTTAGGTTGAAAGAGGTGAATCGGGTCCGCGTGTATCCCAATAGTCGTGGTCCATCTTGTCAGGATTGTAGTTTTTCTACCACCATTGAAATTGTCACTGGATACAGTGTATAGAGGTTCATCGATTGCTCGTCTTGACTACTTCGCTTCTCATTTGGGCCGATCAGATGAGCGATAACAGTCATTGAGTTTCGGAAGGGTATCTACGGGCATTCACCTCTCAACAATACTCGATACTGCAATTCGAGTTATTAGCAAACACCCGGAAACGTGGGACTTATGAGCCCTGAAACTCCAACCTTGGGATCATCAATCTATGAGCATCTATCCCTACGATGATCAAACCCTGGGAATATCGAACTTTGGGAATATCGAACTCGAGCAGTACTGATCCTGGATATAATGGACCCGGGAAATTCGAAAATCACGGAGAACTCGAACATCTTCCCGGCAAAATGAACGTTCTTATATACTGAATACATTAAATTATGACGATAATGAACCCTGGGAACATCAAACCGCGAAATAATTACGAATGCGGTTCTCAATAAAGGTCATCTTATAGTTGCTCGTTACGACCAATGTGTGACCGTGTCAATGTGCAACGATATGTTCAAAATTTTAAAATTATCTCTACTCGTGCACAAATGTTTGTCAGGAAACGCTCCAGCTTACCTTATGGAATTCATTTCCCGCTATTGTCCTGCACGCACACTAAGGTCCACCTCTGCGAACTTGCTTCAAGTCCCCAGGTGTAGGACAGAGATGGGCAGGAAGCATTTCGGTTATAGTGGGCCCTCTATGTGGAATTCTCTTCCGCTAGAAACGCGCAGTATCGAGGACCTATCTAAATTCAAATCCAGTGTTAAGACTGTTCATTTCAAATTGGCTTTCAGTAAATATTTGTAGGTGTTTGTACAGCGCATGTGAGTATCCTGTTCATTTCTACGCTTTATAAGTTTTTCAACAATAATAATAATAATAATATTAATAATAATAATAATATATTATTATTGTGATAAACTTGACCCGTGGATGGTTTTCAAGTGGCTTATTGGGAATTATTGGTACGTACCACAGTATACCGTTTTCTCACATATACCCACTTTTGTGTTGAATTGTATCCTCCATTTGCAGCGTCTTCATGCTTTAGCCTTTCCACGTGGTTCTTGTTTGATAAATGGTGCAATACAGCTTTTCCTGTGTTCTCTGTGAAATAAGGTTGGTTGTTGTATTCATTCTAAAGATGGTACTTATTATTATCCTGACATTTTTATCTACTGCCTTTCATGTTTTGTGTTTCTTCTCCGTCGAGATACTATCGGCTGCTCGATAATGTTTCATGCGAGTGAATACGAATTTGATAATGATAATAATATATGACATTTTAGAGCGCAAAATACCAATGATTTCTAAGCACTGAAAAGAAAAACGAACAAAAAGATACGATAATACAAATGACAGACGAATACCGTGACACCTTACACGAGATTTGAATAACGTTTTGAGTTGCCCATCTCCGTACGTCATTCACGCATGACTCAAGGGAGTTGATCGAAGAATTGGAGCTAGCAGACTTGATGATCGTATACAGCTGAGTGTCATCGGCGTATATCATGTGATTTATTCCATCGTGCAATTGTATGACATCACTCAATGGTCCAGTGTACATAATGAAGATCAGAGGTCCCAATACTGAGCCTTGTGGAACTCCCCATGGCAAGGGTAGTGCGTCAGATAGCACGGTGTCAATAGAGACTGATTGGGTGCGACCCGACAAATATGATGTCATCCACTGCAAGGCGGTACCTGTCAGACCATATTTTCCCTGTAGGCGTTTATAGAGGATCTCAGGTTCAATCGTATCGAACGCTGCAGAGTAGTCGAGAAGGACAAGAACAGCTTCTTCGCCTTTGTCAAGAGAGAGGAGGATGTCATTGGACACCCGTAGTAGTGCTGTTTCTGTGGAATGGAATTGTCGGTAAGCTGATTGTCTTGATGAAAAAAGATAATTGCTGCTGAGATAGTGATGCAACTGTTTGGCAGCAACTCGTTCCAAGACCTTTGAGAGGAACATGAGATTTGCTATCGGTCTGTAATTCACAAGTTCGCTGGGGTCAAGGTTTGGTTTCTTCAGTAGTGGGACTATATGGGATGTTTTGTAGATGGCAGGGAAGATCCCGCTCGAGAGAGAGTTATTGACAAGTTCGGTAAAGTAAGGGATCAACACGTCGAGACAATCTTTCAATAACCATGTGGGAATCGGATCCTGGCGACATGTTTTGGACGGACTCTCAGCGATTACCTGCTGTAGTTCAAGCTCAGACACGTTTCTGAAGCTAGCGAATCTGGCAGGGCACGATTGTTGAACATCAGCAGTAACCTCGTCAGAAGGAGCTGGAATAGCATCAAGTTTATCCCGGATATCTCGGATCTTGTCATGGAAGAATATACCAAAATCACGGGCGAGGGCCTCGGATGATGTGCGCGTTGGTAGTACTGGAGATGAGTTCACAGAGCACAAGGTGTTGACGATACGGAATAGCTCTTTGTTGTCGCATTCTGAAATCGTTTCCCGGTAGTAGGTTTCTTTGGTGGATGTGAGCAAACCTTTGTACATGCTGCACTGTTCCTTATAAATCTGTTTGTTGATCTCAGTGTTGCTCTTACACATTTTACGTTCTAGTCTACGCCTCACTTTCTTAGCCTCTCGCAGTTCATCGGAGAACCATGGCACGTGCGGTTTGATGGAGACTGACTTTCTTTTGGTCGGTGCATGTTTGTCCAATAGCTGTCTCATGACATTGTTGTAGTGTTCGGCGAGCAGATCAACAGTTGTGGGAGTATCGAGTGCCAGCAGTCGAGTTGTAACGTCATCTTTGAAATCTTGAAGATTGATGTTGCGCAAATTTCGATAGGCTATCGTTTTGGTCATAGGTTTCGGACGTGTAAAGTGAAGGGTACTGATCACTGCAGCGTGGTCAGACGGCATCCCCGGAAGAATGGCTGTCTCCCTCACGAAATCATCCTCCTTGCGTGTTATGACGAGGTCCAGTGTGTGACCTCCCGTATGAGTTGGCTCATGAATATGCTGATGCAAACCGGCAGAATCAATAGTCCCAGAGAATAGATTGGCATCTGCGTTGTTGGTGTCATCAACCCAGAAGTTGAAGTCTCCGGTGATGATGAGTCGCCCGGGGACGGCAGGTAGGACTTCAAGAAAAGTGGCGAAATCCTTGAAGAACATAGCAGTTGTTAGTTTGTTCTTAGCAGATGGTGGCGGCCGATACACTGCATACAAGGTGAGACTGGTAGAGCCTGATGTTATTCTCAGATCCATGTACTCAAAGGAATCGAAAGAGAATGTCTCCTCCGGGTGGACGTCGAATCCAGCACGAAGAATAATACAGAGACCCCCTCCACGTGATTGACGTGGCCGATGAAGGACTCTGTAATTTGGTAGAGTATTCGTTATCCCGGCAATGACCGTGTCATCTCTACTATCACCAGTTAGCCAAGATTCAGTAATGACCAGAATATCCAGGTGATTATCAATTATCATGTCACAAATTGACTCGACTTTGTTTCTCATGGAACGGGCGTTCCATAGCCCAACCAAGATTTCACCAAGTTGAGGAATGGGTGCGTCAGCCCTGAATGTAATATCAGAAACGGAGTCTAGTTTGGGTGTGGATTTGCCTGGCGAAACATGTTTGATTTTACGAGTTCCGGCGCGGCAGCCCCTGCTTGTGACGGCTCTAATGTTCAATGTATTTAGCAGCTCCCATAGGGGTAGGGAAATTGCTGTTTCTGACAATTGTTGCCGATGCTGAGTAGTTCATTCCTGTCGTAGCGGTGCATTCTGGCCCGGTTAAGACCAGCATTAGGACAATCAGGGCAATCCACCGAGTCGGACGATCTGACACTGCGGCATGGGTTCCGCACTCCAGCACATAATACCACGAAGAACACAACAGTGATCAAGCAACGGATTACGTCCACCAGAGGGCGATAACTTATATGATCCATTGTGACATTACATGGCAGAACGCACAGGTCCGGACACAAATCAATAAATCGAAAGTAGTTGTTCAGGCCAGAACGGCGCCGCCAAGGATGAATGCACAATAACTAACTGCAAAGGTTGTGACAGATAGGTGACGTGGTAGGCCTTCGAACCTAGTCTTTTCCGAGACTTAGAAATTGTTGAAACAGGGTAACAACTTTTCCAATGATTTTTTCACGAAATATGTCCCCCAAAGACATTTCTCATTCTACGTGTCATTCAACAAACGAAGGACAGTAAGAAAAGAACTTGTAACAAGGCGATATTCATATATTAGATTTCGACTAGCGCCCTAAACGTATCAATCTAAAGACTCCAGATAAGTGGGGGAAAATGTTGGTAATCGATGGCTTATCTAGTATATAGACCGGAGGAATGTTATCCAAATCTGCTCTGACACTTACTATAAAGTTACCCAGTTGGGCTTTTTTTCTTCAAATGCCACCGTCTGGCCTCTCAAGCGTGAACATAGAACCGGTGGGAGGTCCCTATTCTAAAACTGTAGCATGTGCAGTGGACAGAATGTAGAACTAGTACACAGATTTGTCCCTGTCTGTTGGTTTCTTCTACGTGTCATTCAACGAACAAAAGACAGTAAGAAAACAATTGACTTGTAAATAGTCGATATTCATATATATATTATATTTCGACTAGCAGCATGAAGGTGTCAATCCAATGAATTCAGATAAGTGGGGATAATTGTTAGTAATCAATGGCTTTTCTAGATTCTAGACCGAAGAAATGTTATCCGAATCGAATCCTACCCTAATGTCATGAAGAGAAGGTATTACTGGACTCTTACTATAAAGTTACCCAGTTCCGCGTTTTTATACGACACTGTGTGGCCTTTCTAGCTTAAACATAGAACCGGTGAGAGGCCCTTATCCTAGAACTGTAACATGTGCAATAGACTGAGTCCAACGTCAATTTGCACATCCTGCTCCTGGTCAAAGCCTGAATCTGAACTTGAGTGATATTGAGGAATACCACGTTGTGTTAATAGGAATCGTGCACATTTGCGCGAGATATACAATGGTGAATTTGCATGTCTGTGACTGTATTTCTTTACAATGTCACATAGGCAGATGCGGAAGAACGAGCCCATAGTTGTCTCACAATGTGCGACAACCTTCAGGCAGGAGAAACTACGGTAAGGAAGTAAGAAAAGGAAAGACAGTATCTCGGACAAGATACAATATTTTACAATTCGCAGACGTAAACAGAAGTGTACTCTCTGGCCTAAATAACAGTCATATAGTCAGTACTTCTTTCTCTAATTACTACTCTCATGGAACCGCATAATTCATCAGTTATTTCTACCATTTTTATCTCACTGACGATATGGATAGAGAATAGGAACGGGTGCTACATTTGTTTGTAGTGGTGATCATAAGACGATGACAATCCTGGGTTGGCTTGACACACTTACGTAAGAAACGAGGTATAGCCCAATTTGCTGCAATGACATTATTTAGTGAAAGTGGGACAATGAGTTGTTAGACATTGACCGAATAACCTACTTCCGTAGTGATTAGACCATCTTGATTTTTGGGTAATTTACTCTCCATATTTATATCGAAAACAGTTAGCAAAATCAAATCCGAGCTTCCATCTCATAATTTGTACCAATATATATTTCGTGATTCGTTTGCTATATTAATATCGAAGGCACAATGATTACTGATACATTTTCGAGGTGTTATTAGTTGTTTCAAAGGTTAAACATTCATAGCACCGTATTATGACTATAATTCGTGATATAGCATGACCGATAGCTATCGTGTTTGAAGTGACGAGAATGAGCGCTTTCCAAGAAAACTCAAAGCGCTGTACAGTGCTCCACCAATTTAACAACGAATCTGACCCTACAATCTTCCATCCGATGCGATGTGTTGATGTGTGAGAACATTTCTGGGAGCAGTTCTGATGGTCTCGTGTTTGGGGTTGACGAGTTAAAGACCTCCACCATCTTGGCCTAGAGAGCAGGTCGTGGTTTTGGATAACGAAAGTGAGAAGCAACGTTTCTGAATCCATGTAATATGTGTATGAAAGCGTCTAAATGAGGTGTAGACAATTTGAGTGCATGCAGACAATGTGAGATCTAACCTACCATTTTATAGCTGATGACTATGCGCTGTTTTACAGCCCATTATGGTACATAACAGTACTTGTGAAGCGTAGTAGAGCGTCAAGCTAGTAATCCAGAGGTTACTGGTTCAAGTTTGCGTTGCACCCTCGAGCAAGGTGCTTCTATCCCGACTGCTCACGATGAGGGGATGGTGATTTGCATGTTGCCGTCTGCGTGTGATGACCCGCTCTTCCGCGTTGAGGTCACGCTACACAGCAAGACCTTGGTCCGTGACCTGGCGGGGATTCGCGTTTGACGAGAGTACTACATCGAGGTATGCACCCTTTCCGGCATTGTATCGGATCGGTACCCGTGTCCGACAAGTAAAACAGTATCCGGATCCGCTTCACTTTGCGACGTTCCATGGTTGAAAAATATATCGCGCGCTGCTGTGAAACTTTAAAGACAACGTTTGAAGTGGGAAACGCGTGCCACGTTTTATGCGTCATGTTACAAAGGGGCAGGAAACTTACCCCCTTTTTTTAAATATGAGCGCTGTCATTTAAACTGGGAGAATAACAATTTCGTGTGGAGACTCATCTAACACTTTGATACCTCGAACCAGGCTTGCACCCTATAAATATAAAGCAGGATGACTTGGCCGGTTCAGCTCCGCAGGGCGGACTGGGCGCTTGTATTTCAGTTGTTGAATCTATTTCCTTCATTCGGGCCTTCGATCTTCAGTTGAATGTATTTTAGTCGTAATCACCCGTGAAATAGGCCTCATCATAATGTATTCGAGTGAAAGATAGCCTGCCTAGTGGGACCAACAGTAAAAGGTTGGGATTAAACAATACTGACAGGCCTGTGAGTGTGACATGGACCTCTAATTATCTGGTGAGCCTAGTGTTTTTTCAGGAAGCTCATTTGCAAACGCACAAATATCGATGTCATGTGGATTTCCATCGAAAACTGAAATGTCGAATGATTGAGGTTAACAAAATCTTGAAAAGAGTACGTTACTTTTGCTTAGCTCTTATCCGATATATGTATCTTTGGCGTTTACAGTTTGACCAAAAGAACGGTTATTTAGGATTGGGTTGATCGTCTGTTTGTTGTTTATATTCATTCATAAAGGATAGTCATACATACAACAGATAAAAAGAACATATACATGAGCGTAATCAGATAATGTTGTTATTTTCAGGAAATCCCTCGAAAGGCCGGAGGGGTCCGAGGGTTTCTCAGGCCAGGTAGATAGGACTGAGAAATACGATACATGAACCACCTGAGCCAAACAACAACTTTTTACTTAAGTTCTTTACAATGCTTGGCGGCTTCGCATCGTGTGTAATATACAAATACAATATTTTTATTATCATTATTATTATCATCATCATCGTTGTGTTATTGTGATTAATGTAATATACGTGGGCTGCGATTTACGATTAGACACATTTGATGCACTTCTGATCTAGGCTCTGCCTCAATAGTGCCCTGATCAACACGCATCATCCAGAAACGTGTGCATAGTACACTATCTGCCTAATAGTTCAACCAATAGTTTTTTGGTGGAGCATGGACGCATTTATTGCACTACTGATTTAGGTTCTGCCTCAATAGTGTCATGGTCAACACGCCTCATTTAGCAACGTGTGAATACACTATCGGCCTTATAGTCCAACCAATAGTTGTTGAAGCATTCAATTAGGAAGATTAGTCAGAGTTGACATAAGCTCAGCGTATGTCAGCTACGATTTATCCTATATTATATACCGACATGTGGAGAGTTCGAATCCCGGATGAAACGTGATAGTTTCTGTTCTTAGCAAGACGAGTTGGCAAGGTAGCCACGGTAACCCGGGTGTGGGAGGGGTGGTTCAGGAGGAGTGAACTCTGTCTGGGTTGGTTATATCAAAAAACATTAAGAAGCGGAATATTTATGGGTTACGTGTGATGTTATGAAAGCCTAGGAAGTTAGGTCAGTGCCTCAGAACTGGCTTAATGGAATTATAACAAATATCTACCACTGGGTCAAGAGTAGGCCTATGCGGTGTCACGATGAGATCATACCGTATCGTTATTGGGAGCCGAAAGTGCATATAAGAATCCTTTTAAGAAGGCTACCGTAATATTTGCAGCGTATTTTCCACTGATCAGAACGATGTTTGTACTGTCGGTTCAGTAAAAGTGAATTTCTACAGTGTAACCTGTGTTATGAAAGGAAAAACGAGCCTCCAAAATATACTTCTCTATTGCGAAGCATTGGGCAATCGTAAGGGAAAGCAGACGAGACGCGTGGCAGAATCTATGAACAAATATCATCGAGAATTCGAAAGACATGATAAAAATGTGTTGCCTCAAAGCAAAAGTGGAATAGATTTAATATTTTCTTCTTTAACGTATATTGATTTATTACCATAAAAAAGCCATTTTTTCTATAATCGTTAGAATAGTGATCATGCAAATAGAACTGAAACATATTCACAGTTTTGAGAATTGTGTAATCCACCGTGGAGACAATACTATAGTTCAAGCAATCCGCCAGCACAGCGATACGGTGATACGGGAACAGGGTATCAAAATGACGACTTATGTAAACCGGTTTTTGGCCAGATAATTTGCATCTAGTCTGAGTATTAATACTCTCAACATTAGGTGGATTTATTTCAGTTCTAAACAAGCGTGACAAAGGCCCCATCATAATACATTCAAGTGAAAGACAAAACTCCCAAGTGTGATCAAACGCGAACGGTTAGAATAAAACAAAACCAACAGATCTTATGTTAGTCCCATGGGCCAAGTGTTGTTGGATGCGCCTCAATATAGCTAGGCACGGAATATAACATGTCCACAGGTCACAATGTCTCACAATTATTCGTCGTCAACTGATGGGATGACATACTTCCGAAATATTACTTCAGAACGTATTATATCGATAGTCGAAAGTAACTCAATTGGAAAATGTTCATGTTCAATTGCCAGTGTTCGTTCTGTAATTGAGATTGATAAATCGCAATCACGTGGTAACAATTAATAATTTTATTATTACAATAATCGAAGCTATTAAATATTAATATACATTCATAAACACTTTGGTTTCCTGCAATCTGATGACGTAATCGTAGACCAAATAACCCCGGCTACGCCTCGGTTGCTCTACATTGACGTCATCATCAGATTTGAATGGATTACAGCCTGAGACAACCTCGTATTTATCCCCTCATCTGAAACAAATAACTATGGAAAAACTATTCCTGTGCACTTTTTCGCATAGACTTGGGAAAAATTTGTAGATTCATGAACTCAATCACCTATTCTCTACCAACAAATATGCTTCTTCGTGCTCTTCATCGTTGTTCATCAGCTTTTCTTTTTGATGATCATAAGAGGAATGGGATAAAATAGAGGACTTGTGAATCACTGTTGTACACATTTATCGCACTGCTGATGTATGTCCAATCTCATTAGTTTCGTGAGTAACACAGCTCATTCGTAACCTACTCGCCAATGCAATCGTAACCAATAACAACCAATAGTCTATTGCTGAATACGGCATTTGAGCTATCTTCCCAACAACATATTAGTTACACTATTAGCATCATATGTGTTTCCTGTTCGCTGTGCCTGATATAAGAGAAGGTTATTTATGAATCCATGTTGCGCATATTTATTGCACAGCTGATTTATGCTTTGACTCATTAGTACCGCGAGTACCACAGAACGTTCGTAATCTACTCAATATTGTAACTGGGACTAATAATAAGAGTCCAATGAGCCATGGGTCTCATGCGATCGAATCGCGTCGGGTGTGAACCCGTTACAGAGGATTCACGAACTAGGCCAACGGCAAATGAGGTAGGGTGGCAGGCTCCTTTACTCGCCCATTAAAAGCACCAAGTTCCCATTACTGCTGGGTTGAAAGAAGAAGGGCTTCAGATAACGACCGAGCCGGGAGTCCGGGACTCGAACCGCCCACCTTCGGCATGTGAGGCGACATAGCTTACCTTCCAACCAATGTTCTGTGAATAACCGACGAATAGGCTCACTTCGTAAATTCCTTCATTGTTAGAATTGGAGATTATTTCATGAATAAGGATTAGAGTTGGAAAATAGCACAAACTGTTGTATTTCCTTGGCGAGCGTCATATCCGTTCTGATTAGGAAGGTTTCGAAAACCATCACATGTCTTCTAACGTTTGCATGCTCGCGGTCCTCAGTCCTCAGTACTTGATTTACCTTATTACGTTACAGAGTAGTATTGACCCTCTTGGCTGCGGGCACCGACTTCGTTCGTCCTCTGACATGACATGGCTTTACGTTCCTTGTTCTAAAAGGGAGGCTGGCGACTCGTCCTTCTTGGTAGGAGCATCCCGTCTCTGGACTCACTCCCTGTCAGTGTCAGAGAGGCA
>JAUOBX010137701.1:0-10100 GCA_032360705.1 Eupentacta quinquesemita
ATGACCAGGGGTAATACTGTGAAGCGCTTTGAGGCCTTGGCGTAAGGCGCTATATAAATCGCAACATTATTATTATTTAGCATCTGGTCCGTCGAAGAGTAATGTCATCCCTTCGTCTCCTTCAAAGCGATTCTCATGCTCAGTGCTTCACTGGCTTTCATGACGGTGTCCTCCTTTTTCTTGAGGTTGCCCGCTCAACTCGGTCCTCTTCTTTTTTCGATTACATTACCCTCGCCATCGATATCATTAGTGGCTGCCCCGTTTATTGGACGAATCAGATGATGAAACAAACCCGTTGTTGCGTAGTCAACCTTCATGGAGATATTATTATGCGTGATATTCCCTCACGGTAATTTGATGGATGCTTGGAGTGATCATTAATGGCTATTTTTCATTATTATTATGAATACTTTTTCAAATGTTAATTATTTTTATGATTTGTATTACGGGTTCGATTTCGATCAGTATTAATATTTGGTCATCTCTAATCCCATTTACGACACACCGATGCGTCAACACTGATTGTAAAGGAAATGTTACATCAATTCAATAATTTACAGTGACCAAGTGAAATTCCAAGGAGTGTGGAAGTGTGAGCCTAGAGCCATCAGACGTTGTTGCACTTTGGATTAAAGGTAGAAGACCTAAAGGGATGTTTCTATAGGTGCGTATTGAATACGCTGCGCGATGCGTATTCAATACGCACAGAAAACATAATAATAAAAACATGATGTATTTCAATAAGAGTGTTCCCATAGGTGCGTATTGAATACGTGCGTATTGACCGAACGCTACATGTAGTGTCCGAATACGCAGGTGATTGAAAACGCAGGTAAATATGAAGAGCCAAAAGGGACATTATGTACTGTCTATGGTGAGCCAGATGTGCAATAGAAAAGCACAGTAATTGGTGATGAACTCAGTTTTTCGATGAACACTACTTGGGTATCGTCTTCCCCTGTTCCCTCAGGTAACACTACACACGTCCAACTGCTATCAAACAATCTTTACTTTCTTCCAATTCTCCCCTACACTCTTGAACCATATTTTGCTGCTCTTCTCTTCAGCTGACTTTGCTGTTTGCCCACGAACCAAATTTCTCAAACAATCTTCCAATACGCAAGTTGAATACGCAAGATTAGTACACGTATATATTGAAACAGTCAATGCCCAGGTTCAACCCGCAGCGTAGTCAATATGCACCTATGGAAACAGGGCTTTTAAGTCACCTAAACGGTGAATTAATGAGACAGCGTTGACACAGACCAATATGTAGGTGACTTATATACAATATTTATTTACATTATTTATTTTCAAACGATGGGTCGTTTATTATCGTAACAAATGCATTGTTCTTGTGTACAATCGGGATAGGGATTCCAATCATGCGAATTCTCAGCAGCCTTCTTCCTGTATTTGCTGTGTTTTCCACCCCCAAGTAATATTTCTGTAAAAATAATATTGGTGTCGAACATCTCAGGTCTCTCCAAAACAAGGACCTCAATATCATATTATACGCCCCAAATTATGGGAGAGCATCTCTCACGATGGTCGAAAATACAGAATTGTCATCCCGCCGAACGAATTATATAAATACCTAAGAATGTAACGTGCACAATAATATATCCGTCGAATATATACCTGTAATCTGAGACGTTGACAAATTTGATGCACAAGCGAATCAAGACTAGGGCAGAATGTTACTCACTGCTGAGAAATAACCATTATATTATTCTGATAATGAAAACAGTACGCTCCGCCCAGGGAGGTATTATTTTGACTCAATTTAGCGGACATTGAGTTTAGTTATTCTCTTCTAACTTGGACATCAACTATGTCGATCGATGCTCACAGGGGGACAACATTTCCGAGATCCTCGAATACATTTGTGGCTTCATCGAATCCGGCACGCATGTACTCTGAGGTATATCTGCATCTTATTCAGGTAGTTTATTATTAGTAAACGTTGTCACGATTAGCATCAGATATAACGCAAATACGTCTATAGGCAACGCAGTAGACGGACGTTCAGAAACAGGTTCAACCGGCTGTCAATTGGATAAAAGGACTATGATATAAAACCAGATATGATGTAACAATCGAATTAGTCTGAGTTAGTCAATTCAATGTAGTATAGCCTATGCGTGAAACGCTGCATTTGTTCTAGAGTTTGAGCTTGGAAAAGAACGTGAATCGCAGTGCACAAGACAATGGACACATTCCGCAATGTTACGACCGAGACAGTGAATTCTATACAGTACATAATCACGTCTATCTCATTATTACCTGTGATAATCTATTTTAAGGCAGCCGAATGAAGGACGAAAGGGAAAACGTGCTGACACGGACTGCACGAACAGTACGAACAGTGATATAGATTGTGGCATCGTGGCACAGAACAATCTGAAAGAATGTTTGATTTACTCTTGAGACGTTAGTTCATCGGCAGCATGTGGAAATCATTAGTAATTATATTTCTTTGTTTATTTTTATTATAAATTATTCTTCGAATAAGCATCAGACGTCGTTGAAGAGGTGAACAACCTAACTGGTGAGATTCATGAGAGAGTGTAAGCCTTTGACACAAACCGATATGTAGGTAATTCTGGGTTCGATTTTTCAAACCATGGATTGTTCATTGTTGTTACGGGTATATTGACCTTGGGGGCAACTGGAATACGGGTTCGATCAGTTTAATTTCCCTCCAATTCTCAGTAAGCCTTCTTTCGGTATTTGCTGTTTTCCTATCCCCAAATAATAATTTCGGAAATCGTCGGTATTGAACTTTCTGACAGGTCTCTTCAGAACAATTAGCGTGGTAGCCCGGTTGGCTAGAGCGTCGAGCTAGTGATCCAGAGATTACAGGTTCAAGTCCGCGTGGCACTCTTGGGCAAGGTGCTTTATCTCGATTGCTCACAATGAGTGGGAGATGATTTGTATGTTGCCGTCTGCGTGTAATGACCACCACAATCGCATTGAGGTCACGCTCCAGAGGTATTGCCTTGGCCCGGAACCTGGTGAGGGTTCGAAACTGACGTGAGTGATGTATGCAGATATGCGCCCTTGTCGGCTTGTATGAGAACGGTACCCGTGTCCGGCGAGTAAACTTTGAAAAAGAGGAAAAAAGACCTCGCTATTAGATCCTATGCTCCCAAATTAGGGAGTGCATTTCTCAAGCTCACAATAGACAGGGACGCTTAATTGCCATTAGCCGAACAAGGTACAAACTAATAGTAGGCCTACGTACCGTGCTCTAGGATACCTCAGCCGGATATAGCCGTGATATGGGACATCGAAAATGCTCATTCAAGGCAATTTAAAATTGGGGTATAATGTTACTCACCGCTGAAAAGGAGGTATTCTGTTCACTCAATTTAGCGGACATCAACTTCAGTTGATCCCTCCCAACTCGGTCAACATGTCGATCGTTGCTCACAGGGGGATAACATTTTTCGAATCCTTGATTACATTGCTCCATTATAACCTGCGCGTACTCCCAAGGGGTATTATGAGACTAAAAGACTGTTGCGTCTGCATCTTATCTAGGTTATTCTGCATTTTGCAGTGAAAGTTTGTTATGGTTAGCTTCAGATGGAACGCGATCTTTTCTTCAATTTTCTTGATCGTTTCTTATCAAGTGGGCCACCGATGACTGGGAAATTAGGACGAATCGCCCGGCACGAAATTGTGGACGCATACCCTAATGTTACGACGAGTCAGTAAATTTTATGCAGTACATTAAGTAAATCCCATTATCAGTTGGGATCATCTATCAATAGCAGCCGAATAAAGTATCCCTCCTACGCTCTATCTCTGTTCGACATCAACATCACTGGATAATGTCCTCCCGCAGGGTACACATTCGATCATTAACTGTAGAAAAACACAGGACACTGCTGTCGATCGCTGTTGGGAATATATTTAACATTACTATCTCCATATGCTTGAACCACCCACCCATGCAGGTATCATGTGCATTCCATAAAGCAGGCCTTAGATCCAATCGAACTGAAACTGACCAATCCTGACCGATTGGTTCTAATTGTGACGTTGGCCAGCACCTCACAAGCAAGACCAGGGAGACACAATTCGCCTGATACGTTTATGCCTACATTCATGTGAATCTGTACATCCACTGGTATATTTGTAGCCATGTTAAATTGATCTATGTTATCTCGGTAATTGCGACCACTTATCGAACAACTCCTAAATGAGTTTCCGACGTTTTGTGTTGTGAGTGCCGATGGTTACTGGCACTGCTGCTTGCTATTATTCTGCCATCACATAAATAGGCAATAAAGAATGTTATAAATGGTGAAGCGTTCTTGTTCCCACAGAATGAGAGGATCATTAAGGTTAGGGTATTATTGCGGGAAGTGTACGAGATGACAGCACCAGATCAAGAAGCCGCACTCCTGCATAAATGTGATAGGAAGAATAAAATCAAGTAGTTGAGCTTCTTCGTTTATTTAGTCTGCTACTGCGCATCTTTGGAGGTAGTTGAACCTTTCATACCTAAGATCCTTCCACGCTCAAACCTTGACCCACTAATACGTCCCAACCAGTTTCCCGCGTAATTCGTAGTTAATTGGGTACAGATTGAATCGCTTGCTTTCGAGAATCACGACAGAGATATCAAAAGCAATCAAGGTGGGAAATATGCTGAGAGTTATTGCTCTGTAATTAACTTTCACAGATTTCATCGTAATCTGACAGGTGAGTACAGGGAGATGTGTCGTAGATGATTTCCTAGCAGTCGAGATTGTGGGCGTGGAGGCGTGGATTGTTGGAAAACGCAGGTGTGCAATTTCGCCCAGGACATGAAAATAGTAAATTTTAGATAATGAGTTAATTCCCCTTGGCACATTCGATGCAAATGTTGGTTGTGTTTACGGAGGCGTACGGCAAGTTGGATGACATAGCGAAATGTTAAGACAATAAGCCAACTTAGCCAACGCGCACATAGGAGTCTTATCTAGTTGCTGAATTTAGAGTTTAGTGGATGATCTTACAAATATTGTTGAGAATGCCTCCTCGGTTGGCATCGAGTTTCCTTTAGACGCAGCCTATATATATTCTATATTTATATGTATTTTTAACGGATATATCTGAGTCATACTTCAGCTGATATTTTCTTAGATCGCTTTGCTGAGGAATGCCTCACTGAAAGTTGACCAACGACGGTCGCGGAGAACATTTCTTTAAGAACAACATTTATGCAAAGCATGTTTATCACGCCTGTTCATCAGTTATTAAAATGGGGAACAATTGATCAAAGGAAGAAATGTGATATTTGTCTGGGAGAAAAATCAACCCCAGACCCACATGTGAGCCTGAGTGTTTACACAACTATATGCCCAGCTTCGAGTGATATAATAATATCAAAATAGTAGGCCTAGCCTAGATGATGATGCTGAACAAAAATATGACAAACATAACGGAACTAACGGCACTTTAACTGTTAGACTACACCCAATATGTAGTTACAGTGTGTAATTTCTGTTATTCATGGCTCAAAATTGTTGTTAGATTTTTTAGACAACCCGAGATCGCCTCGAGCTACCATTCCAGTTTATACCACTAAATAAAACTAGATAATCTTCTCTTTCCCACAGTTAACGATTCAGCATGATTATCTCCCGGGAACCTGCACGGCGTCTGTTCGAGATTGAGATCATTCGACAACTCCGTTCTAGTTTAAAATGTTTTGAGAAGTGTTACTTGTCCTACAACTGCTCATAAAATAATTATTCTGATTGGAGGGAGGGAACTGCATTTGTCGATTTCATTCAGAGCCCTTAATCACAAACACGCTTATAAACGTGGCGCGGCATTGTTCGCAATTCGTTGCGGAATAATACTTTTAATTTTCCCTATTTCAAATGAATACAATTATCAGCAAAACTCATCACTATCGAATTCTGTCTAATGTATAACACTTTTAAAATATGTATACTATCCCGTTATCATGATATTCGTGTGAGGCAGTTTGCAATCCGGTCGAATTAACTAATAAATATTTATAATTGATAGTTACAATCCAGCTTCCCAGTTCGCGAACACCTAGCCTAGTTTTTACCTTGGCCATTGACAACTTTCCGTTATGGAATAGCTAGTTTCTGGGAAAACAGTTTTGAACACTGCCTTCATTCAGTGAAAGGTGTGGCTTGTACTCTGGAACTTGAATTTTCATTATGCAGTTTCTCAACTGTATGATAAGCTAAACATTTATTTGTCAACACAAACAAGACAAAATAACTAATTCATTTGTCCGATGTTGAGTCATTCGTTTATCTTCCTCACAAGCCAGAGGCAGGGCGAAATAGAAAGAGCGTATTACATTACCTCTACACCTCAAATTTCAAGTTCCATCTTTTTTCCGTCATTGTATTTCTGTGTTATCCTTAAGTCTCATGATGTCACACGCGGGGAACTAAATAAAAGTCCCTTTTGAGTTTAAACAACAGCTACGGGTTCCTTATTCCCTCATGAGTGGAAAGTGCAATTTTGCAGTCCTTCGAAGTCAATGATTATTTTCATCTATATCTTCTTCAGAAAAGTGAATTGTTATCCATATCAGGTCTGCATGTTTCCTGTGATGGAGTTTCGAAAGAGACAATTTTACATCGACTCCGTACTGCGCAATTCTTGTTCTTCTCCGCGTCACAAAACATTGCATAATAAAAGATCGAACAGCATTTTCACCGTCTCATCGACTGAGACATTTCAGCACTCCCATTGGTCTTCAAGATATCATGTTTCAACTTGTTCAGTTGTTCTGCATGAGTAGTTGTAGAGATATCACCATGTTAATATCAGCTAGATCACTTCACACAAAACTAAAACGGGTCCTCCTGACTAGGATAAAACTCCTCCAGATGAGTCCCAGTTTGACTAGTTATGAACTTGTCATTGAAGCTTGACTAGTTTACAGACTAGTCCTGCCAGGCTGGACAAGTGTTAAACTAGTCAGCTTAACTCCTCCAGCTATGCTGGAGGAGTTACCGGGTGATTCATGACTAGTTATAAACTCCTCCAGATGGGTCCCAGTTTGACTAGTTTAGTGACTAGTTCCCTAGTCAGATCAAACATGACTAGTCTGCTGGATAATACTCTAGTCACAAACTCCCCCATGGAAGCTTATTCCTGGAAGTGCCCCTGTGATCTGTCTATATTTTTTATCTTATTCATCCTGGGCATGCATGACTAGTTTGCTGGACAAAGACATCACCTGTAATGAGAGAACAAAGGAGCTGCATCAATGGTATCTAAGTCGCTAACCAATATTATCTAACGTATAATGAGAGAGGATGCTATATGAAATAAAGGTACTACATGATTAATGTGTTCTCAATTTAGTAAACAGAAAATGCTAGAAAGGTGCTATAGTAGGCTAATCATGCTTCCCCTCGGACATGACATACTTGATACGAAATCAATAATTTTTCTGGAGTTCGTATGGACAACCATGTGAATTCATGAACACAATTACAATAACAGTTGTGAACGTCAGAGTCAGCCAAAGGTATACCGCTATATCATCCTACTTGACCCAGTGTCTGCATACCGTCCCACACCCTCGACTCCATAGCTTGCAACTGCCACTGCCAAACTGTACACTATAGGCGACGGCCAGTCAGGTAGTTTGCACACAACTGTATGTAATAGGCCTATATACCGTACAACGCTAGTAAATAGCGCCGAGCCGTTAGAAGTAATTTGCATATTGTTTTGAAGCTTGACAAGTTTACTCGACGAGTTTGCATGAGGAGTTTGCATGACTAGTTTAGCGCCCAAGTGTTAACTCGTCAAGGTTTCTTGGCGATGCTGCAAACTTGTCAGCAGCGAAATTTAATCTCGTCAAGCACTGCATGCAAACTGGTCATGACGGGCGGGAGGAGTCTCTGACTAGTCCTGTTCAGCGATAATGACTAGGGAACAGCACTTCCTCTGGCAATTTCTCCCTGACGAGTTTACCTGATGAGTTGTAGCCTCGTCCTGCGCAGAAATGACGAGTATATGTTTTGTGTGTAGTGCCGATCGACTGAATTTATGCAATACTTATAATATCCTAATTAAGAGGCTGCAGCAGTGCAACAATGCCTAAATAAGAATTCAAAAAGTATTTTGGGGAGGCTGGAATATGTTTCTGGTCTATCGATTGAAGCATACATATTACTATGCAATTCCTGACAATATCATTCAGTTTAGCCACGCGAACCTGTCTGAAATACGTATTGCAATCAAAACACGTGCGTTCATGAACAGTTATCCGTATGCAGAACTGTAGTATTGTCATATAAAAGCAACGTGTATTGCTCCTCAGTCCAAATCCGTTCATAATTGGTTATATAGCCTACTTTCATAACCCTTGGTCCAGGAAAGAAATGGTAACATTAATATGAGGTTCCACTGCGGCTGTTATGTTAAACTGACGTGCCGTTCACATCTCGTCTCCATGCACAGTTATAGATTAGTGATATACGACTGCACAACATCACATTCATGTTCCAATATTTATGTTGTAACAATGAGTACAATGAATAAATACAGAGATCCATTACCATCAGGATGAAATATGAGTATGCCTTCCTAATTCGTTGTCCTAGCATATGGTTCATAGGATTGGTAAAGCCCTCGGAATGTACATATTAGGAGTTGAACCTATTCTATGTTATTTCTTTTATCAGCTTTCAATAAACGACAATTTTCCGTTTACAAGATTCACTTTGTTAGACCAGTGGATTGGTAATGATAGGCTACTAATATTTTTTTTTACGTATGATCTTCAACACAAATATATACCACATTACATTATGTTATCATAACAGAGGGGAAAATTACATTTTTGCATAGAAGTTATAGTCATTTGAACAAACTGGATGGGAAAGTAAATTCGGTTTCAGAAGGAATGCGCGGAACTAGGAGGTATACGAAGGTATAACAATTGACCAAGTGACTACGTGGGACTAGGAAAACATATCAGCATAGACTTTCTCCAACACACACCTAATATAAGGTACCGTACCGATTATTTCATACAATCGGAGAGTTCATTTGTAAAATAAAAAGTCTTTCGTCCGGGAGACCACGGTTTGAACTTTGACCCTGATGTTTGATTTATGATTTAGTATAGTTGCAGTGAGTTGTTAATCGCTTCCGCTGTTTCAGTTACGTAACGTTACTCTTGGGCTATGAGTCTTATTGGCTAGCTTAACATGTTTGACGAGGATACCAAGGAATGTCTGCGGGGTGTTTCGCGTCACACCGCCCGTTCGCTATACACCTAACACATCCCCCTCATTCGTATGTAGGCTAATATAAGGTATTCCGGGATTAGTTCGCCTATTTTACGGTCGTGAAATGGGAGAGTTCAACACAATCCCTCGACAATTAGAACACTAAAGTGATGTTCATCTTAGAACTGTCAAATAATTCCTAGATAGTGGGGAACAGCATGCTGTTCGATTGCAAATTATTGATTTTCTGAAGAAGCGTAGCATCCAGGAGGCTATGTGGGTTTTCTCGTTAGCTTTGATGTAAAATAACCAGCTTGACAGCCCCGTGATTGACACGGGTTATAAACAGCTAAAAGTGTTAATATTTACACGAAGCAACTGGTTCATGATTAAGTGAGAGAAGGGGATAAGACTCCTCGCAGGCTGGGATTCAATCATTGAAATTTCGTAGTTATCGTGGTCACAAGAAACTGATCCGTCACGTGACATCGCAGACTGTTATGCACTCCATCTCTGGGTTCACTGACCATATGGACAACAGTATTGACAAACTATGGGAGTACCCGAATCAGGTACTCTATAACACAAGCTTTGGTCATATTCATCCTCGTGGAACCCTTCAGGCTGGAGGTGTGTATTGTGCTATTGAACCATCTGTATGTGTTATACCTGCTGTGCTATGCTCTGTACTGTACCCTCATGCAAATGGAATGCCCACATCATCGCCGGAGTGCGACTTCAAAACTGACGAACATCGCGTTTTCAACTCCTGATGACTCATATCCACCAGATTGCCCCAAAATGAATGTGTTGCAAGAAACAACATATCCTAAATCATGGTATACCTAATCAGTTTCATGT
>JAUOBX010137702.1:0-12460 GCA_032360705.1 Eupentacta quinquesemita
CGCCATGCGTTTCGGAGGAGTGAGCGATTCAATTACCGAGAGATAACAAACTACACATATCCTGAGCTCTTTGGGAAAGACTCCCGCCGGCGCGAAACAATTACTACAACAGATGTAATGGCATCGATTGTACCTTCCTACTGTTTCATTATATGATGGCAGTCCCGCAACAAATGCGTACAATTATGTATGAACCTTCATGGATTTAAATTGCTGTTCTATGTTCCTCTGCCCATTGGTTGCATTACACTCGGAACTGGCTATCAGAGACATTTACAGCAGTAAGTCAGTAGTGGCAGAGTAAGGATATCAAGAAGGGGGGTTCATCTCTCCACCTGAGCGAATAGCGTATAACTTGATACCTCGTTTACAGGGTCGATGCTGTATTCGACTCCATCGTTCCCACTGTTCTCACTGTTCACGAACTGTGGGAACTAGTTCTTTAGTGTCGAACACAAATTAACAGTGCCCGTATATTGACATGCGCCGCCAGCTTACCGTATCACACGATAGCTCCTGTTTTTTTTCCACAGAACGCATCCCACAAATCTTTAGTTAATGGGTTTTCCCCCCAGTCAGTAATAACTAGTCCTACATGTTCACTTGAATGGTTCTTTTAATTTTTCATAATAATGAAACAAATATTTGCATTCACGAATCGTCTGTTCATTTTCCTGACTCCGACCCCCTGGCCCACTGTTTGTTCTCACTGTTCCTCCTGGTGAGGTGGTGTGAGATTCGTGTGCGCGAGTTGTTCCTGAAGGTACTCTTGCTCGTTCGAAACGTACGTTCCCACTTCTCCCGGTGTTCGCGAACAGTGGGTACAGGGAGTCGAGTATAGACTTAGCGTCCGGCCAAGGCTCAAAACGAATGAGGGCGCTATATAACTCCCCAATGACTAGCCCTACTCAGTGCCAATTCAATGAAGTATCGACTTCTTTCAAAATAGTGTCACACGAAAAAGAAATTTCTGATATAAATACAAACTCACATATTATCTAATAGAAAGATTCAGGCGCGAGTAGTTATTCACTTCAAAGGACGAAAATACTTGCATTTTCCATATATGGAGGAATGGAGGGAATCAGTAATTACACGCATAAACACAACAAGGACATTCATTGTGTTCGTTCTTGTGGTCATCGTACCCTAACTACTGTATGAGGTCATGAAATACGCTCTCCTAATTTATGAAAGTTCCACAACAATGAATCAGCACCTCCATTGGCCTAAATTGGGGTTAATTCTATACCCTCGTTATACGCGTAGCATCACACTTCATTTACGATAGGTTTGCGTACCATGGGATGGTGTGAATAATAGTGATAATAATGATATCCAGTTCTTACATGGCGCTTCGCACTGCTTGTAGCAGTCTCAAAGCGCCTTACAGGAAGTACTCCCGACCATTAGTGACTTGTCAGATCCGCACAGTATAGTGCATGTACCCATCCAACCAATCATACAGTGACACGTTTTTCAAAGGTCAACAACTCATACACGTGCAAACACATGATAGGCTGGTCGTATGCATGTTATCGGATTCAGCGGAGATATTCCGTTATTGGAGGCCAGAAATGGGAATGAATTAGTATTCACTTTAAATAGCAAATGACAAAACGCAAAATCCCGACAAGATGCAAAAACAAACAAACAAAACCTAACAGTCTGCTAGAGTGCGGAAGCTATAATTGGGTGATTCCATAAATGGGGGTACCAATGTGTGACATGGTAATTTCAGTGCAAAATTGGGAAACAAATATTTCTCAGTCCAAAGGCATCCTAGGTTTCTGTTTCAATTAGTACATTGGGAATCCGGTTCTAGGAATCGTCTTCATGTTTTTTTGAACTGCATATGTCTCCAGAAAGGACAATTTTCACGAAAGTTCTCTGTTCCCCGTGTAAAGGGGACATAAATTCAATAAATCACTACAAAATTACATTTTGATAGTTGTTCAACTTTTACATTGCTTTCATTGGTGAGTTGGACAATCTAAAGCTCAAAACACTAAACATTATCCATGTATTTGCTCAATTTTGACTTTTAGCCATGTAATTGTGGTTTCCCTGCTGTTCCCCGTGTAAATATTACAGAGGGGACATGAAAGTGGAATCTTGCAATATTCGTGGAATATAAACATGTTGACAGTATTTCATGGCCTGTGTATTAAAACTCATATTAAGGTTCACATCCTAGGCCCAAAAAGACTATAATATAAGTTTAGTAATTAGGTTTATCTCCCATGCGAAGTTTCACAACGTGAATTTTTCAGGGGACATGAAAATGGTTTCTCAATATTTGAAAATGTCATAACTTCTGTTATTGCGTAAATTTCTCTCTCTAAACTTCCTGGTGTATGAAACCATACACAAGCTTTAATTATCCACAATTGATCAAGGAATCCAGCTCTCTGTAAGGGGTTTATTACCTTGTGTAAGATCCAAAAGTTCTCCGTGCAAAGGGGGACATGAAAATTTACGCGGGGAACCAAGTTTTATTTAATTCCTCAAACAAGGAAATACAAAGCTGGCTGCCAATGAATGATGTTATTGTGAAAGATGGTATGTAAATCATAACATACACACCCAAAATAGGTAAAATAGACTGAAAAACGATAGCAATGCAGGAAATACAATGACAGTTTCAAATGTCACACTTTTTGGCTCAAAATGTGCTAATTTATGGTAGTTTTTCATCAATAATCTAGCCATTTACAAATATTTTACATATTTTTGATAATCAACCTGTTCAAACTAATAATGTTGACAAATTAAAACCTTTAGCATGACCAAATAAGCTGTAGTTAAATGTGGGCACCCATTCAATGGCAGTATACACCATTGGTACCCTGATTTAGGGAATCACCCAATTATGTGTCTTGTTTCAATTTCATACAGATCTATCTATTCTATGAGTGACATTATTGCGAATTGACAATCAGAGGTCTCACACAATGTAGCCTACAAGAGGTATATGTTAACTGATTATTGTAATTGTTAGTCAATACAGCATCACGTAGCTACCACTTTGATTAACTTCCAAATCCTGCTCAATGTAATAGTAATAACAGTTATAGTAATATAATGGAATAAAGCTGATTCCAAAACTGATTCACAAAAGCTGGAATACCTTCGTAAATGTATACGTATGATGTGTTTCCCTTTGTACAGATAGTACGGTACATAGACACGCATGCTGCATTGACTAGCAATAATGATGCGTTATGCTAGAAGATTATTCACCTTCCAATTATAATATCAATCACAATTGGCTCCGCTTCAGGAGACATAAACTCTGTCGCCAGAGCAAACCTGAGCAAACGTTGATTAAGGACACCTCTCTATGTTACTGATGTGAGGTATGCCTGATTGAGCAGCAGCCGAGGGTGGTAATTAATACATAATATAAAGAGCGGATGCGAGAGGTTAGTCTTCGGGTGTATCTACCAGTGACGTACGCACGGATGGTTGGTGGTACTTATACCCCTATCTACGCGTCACAATCGAATTCAAATCGTTGAATCCTCACTCATCACTCCCAGCTCTAAGTCCAGAAACTTGGGGTTTACATTCGATCAAGGTTTGATCAAACTTTCATCCTCGGTTGATTGCCCTCACCAAAAAGTACCTCCCAGTTGAGGCATTAGCCACACTCTCACATGCATTTGCTACTGCAACGATCGATTCCTGCACAGTTTGATTCTGTACGGGCTCCCCCAAATGAACGTTTACAGGAGCTACTCAACCAGGCTTCACATCTTCTCTCACACACTGGTAAATATGACTATATAACTCCTATTCTTCGTAAACTGCACCGGCTTCCTGTCCATCAGAGGATGCATTCCAAAATCCTCACACTCGCTCACAAGGTTGTTCATGAGACTGCTCCTCTTTACCTATCATACCCTAAACATCAGCAGTCTTGCAAAACTCACTCTTCCCTTGTGTCACTTCTGGAGAGGAACAATTTGGCGGAGTCCTTGCCTCTCGTTCTTGTAATACCCTTCCAATACGTTCCACTGGCCACCAACATGCTTTCCAGAGGCTTAATAAGACCCAATTTTTCGCGACTCTTCCTTCTAATGTAACTGTTTCCCTTCCTAGTGAAGCGCCACTGGCAAGCTTTGAGCTTTAAGAGGCGCTATATAGATGTGTGTATTACTATTATTAACAGCTCACTTGTTGCCTATACTCGAATAATAGGGTTCTGACAAATTACGTCCTATTTTGTTTTCTTTCACACAGGCGCTGTATTTGCCAAAGACGGTTCAGACAGGAACTTGGAGCAGGCTTTCAATCTCGCTATCGAGCTTATCAACAGCGGATCACATGATGTTTTGCCAAGCAACACCACCGTGAGACCAGTAATAAAATATGTACAGCCCAACGATTCCATGGATGTCTCTTCTCATGGTAAGTGGAAACATTTTGGTGATTACATAGGAGTATGTTACATTATAGGAATGAGTTTATGTTACCAAGTAACACCAACCGTCATGCGACTCCATGGAAGTATCCCCTCATAGTAAGTGGAAACATTCAGTGATTGCGACATGCTTGGTTTCACTAAGGTGGGAACGAGCTTCAACTACCGTAACTACATATAGGCCCATACAATAACTGAAATGTATGTGCCTCATGAACATATGCTGAAATAGCTGTTGGCATATAGGCAAATAATGGAACGTAATTAGTTACTAATATATTACAATAATAGTATCGATAACAAGTTGTTATGACCAGTTTCAAACTCGATCTGGCAATCATTGGTTGGTGTATATTTCTATATATACCGGACATTATGCAGACCATGACTTATCTTGACCTTTCAGTTAGTACAGTTTCTTAGGGTTACATGTTAAGCCTCATTAGTTAGACTACAGGCACGGCATGATTATGCCTAATATCATCTCATATACAGTGACAATCGAACGATACAAAGAGTGACTCTGAAGGCAATCACTATTATTTCTTCAGCTGTGGAGATGATTCGGTTGTGTTATCACAAAAACAAACATGATCCCAGTATCGTTTATATCACATTTATTGTAAGCAGACTGTCAACGATGTCGATCAATCATGTATGTTGAAATAGCTACACTTTAACGATCAGTCGTCACCTGTAAGACCTTGGAGAGTAAAAATTAAACAGGTCTAAACTGTACAGAATATGAATTTGCTGTATCTGGTATATCCTCGTCTTCAGGTAGTTACTTGTTAGAGCAGATATCCATATACATTATCTTTGTACAATCCACGATATTCATTACTTATGACCACGGCTATTTCACCACTAACAACAGTGTTAAAAAAGTTTATATATATTCATTATTCACACTATACATGCTTACAGCATCGTTATATTACATTTATTGTACACCGACTGTTGGCGAAGTCAATCAATCATGTCTGGTGAATCAGTTGCACTTGCATATGTGCAGTCACCTGTAAGGTCTCGGAGGGGAACGAATTTTAGTAAATATGTTGATATTGTTGACATACGTAACCTTGAAACAATTTGATACTGTGTATAGGTACTATCTTATCAATTGTGTGCCCTATCTGTACATGCGAAACTCAGTGTTCGTGATCTATTAAATGGAACGTGACAAGTGATAGAACTATATAGTTGACATTGACAAGTGATAGAACTATATAGTTGACATTGACAAATGATAAAACGTAATGAGTAACTAGGGTATTTCAATAAAAGTATCGATAACAAGTTATTATGACCAGATTCAAACTCGCTCTGACAATTACCAACCAATAGGTTGGTGTATATCTCTACCAGACATTCCATAGTCTATGACTCATCTGGACCTGTCAGATAGAATAGTTTATTAACTAGGTCAATCCGTGAGGCCTTGTCAGTTAAAGGAATGGCATAATTATGCCTAATATTAGGTCATATACAGGTGACAAGTGAGCAATGCGGGGAGGTTAACCAGAAATACGATCACTGTTGTCCTCCTAGCTGCGGAGATGATGCAGCTTAATGTTCAGTTGTGTTATCACTACTGCTGGGAATTCGCCCACGTATATAAGATGTTCGGCATTATCGAAAGGTTAGAGCCAATATCAAAAGACTGAAATGTGCCTCAGCAGAAGATTAGGTGTCTGAAGAATCAACCGTCTTCTCTACACTAGAGTTGATGTTAAGAGGACAATTTGACAGGCAATAAAGCAAACACGTCGCTCAGATGGAGCAGCAAGGTATCAAACACATATATAAAACATTTTGAGAATGAGTGATGCAAATCGAGCCTCTTCTATGGGATCAATCTGATATTTAATGAAGTTGTTGTTCTCCCAATCATAACTCATAAAGCTTATTTAGGAGGTAGTTACATTTGTACCAGGCAGTTTGAAGTATTTGAGTGTTTTCCCTTAGGAATATCGTTCGTCGCAGATCATGTGATCACATTACAAAGAAACGCTTTGGATGGGAATAACAGGAGCAGAAGACAGAGGATCCAGCCCTTAAGTATTCAAACGGCGCTATTAGCATGAATCTGGCTCCACACAGAGCGTCCAACATTATTGCTCAACATAATAGTGCCCCAAGAAGTTTTATTGGAATTGTTCATACCACGACGTCCACAGGATAGGCTATACCATACTCATGATCAAATAGTAGCTAATATATGCCCGATTCAACGAGATTGTTAGACTTTGACATATGTTTGTCACAGTTGACATCAATTTGACTGAATGTATTACACAACATTCGAAGTATTCGATGCCTAGAAGGCAGTCGTCAAGTTTTGTTGTCATGTTGCAATTAATTTGAGTGTTACTAAGTGTTATGTATGTCTCCTCGTTAGGGTTGCCCGTTTGCTATTGTATTTTGCTACAGTGAAATAAAAACAAAAATGTAATCTTATTTATTCATCCATTTTAGTCCCCATGAAAGTATGAGCTTTATTCACCCAGGTGAGGTTGGGTTATCGTGTTACGAAGCAAAAATTTGCCCCCAAATCAGTAATTCAGAATTTTTCCAATTTACCTCCAAGATGGCTAGCAGTCGATATGAAAATCAATCGGGTTATTTAAATCAGGATCACTACATAACCATTTTAGCACCGAACAAACTGGAATTAATCGTGTTAACCTTTGTTGACCTCAGATGACTTTTTTCACCCCCAAACAATGGGATCATGTATTTATCATGGGAAACCTGCATACCAAGTCTGAGCTTGGTTCTCTACCGCGAGTTGTCGTGTTGACAAGAAATGGGTAAAACACACACTTACACACACTGTATTGACTACATGAATTCCACTAACTTTTTCAAGGAATATAAATCAGCCGCCAATTACCGTTTTGATTTTTTTCTACTTTTCAAATAACAATAGACATCTCTCATACGCTGTCTTTTCATATTGTGTAGCATGCCTCTGCGCATCGTCTGAGGAAATTCATATTGATTGGGAGACACTCGAGTATGTCAGGTCGCCCCAGTGTTAGTATTCAGTTATCACGTCCAAGATCGGCATGTCACTCTGTCTGTCAGGTATCACGTACCCCTGGGTGGGATGTCCTACATCGGGGGAAGAAAGAAATGGATTGTTGAGCCACAGCAGGAGTCTAGAATATTTGTTATAAGAACACGAACAATTTGGAGGTACTTCGATTCCATGTAACGTGATTCTGGACGGTGCGTAAGTGCGTATGTAGTGATAGCTCGCACCAACGACATTATTTATAAAAACATGTAACGTGATTTAGGACAGAGTGTATGTGCGTATGTAGTGATAGCTCGCACCAACGATATTATTTATAAAATGGGGTTACAATATCGTCATTATTAGATTTGGAATCACCCAACCGTCAGTGAACTTGGTCAATCTTATCTGTAACAACAGTGGTTCTTTGGAAGGACATTAACCAGTGAATCCTCGAGGTCATCATCAACACACTGTCTAGTCAGTTACATCTCATTTCTTATATAGAGCTTTTCCATTAACATGCTCAAAGCGCTTTTTAAGTTATACTGCGTTTCGTTTAGCTCGTGAACAATGCGTTTCCTCGGAAGATCAGAAACCTAATAAAGGAATTCCTATCCACTGGACACCACTGTTGCAAAGTCATGTCCGTCAACCCCATTCACATGATACACACCTCTCCACAAGACCAGACCGTTGTAAAGTATACTGTCTTCCAACACTATTCACACGTTGACAAGAAATAGTGTTTCTGGAGCCTTACTTGTGATTGCACGTTTTGAGTGCTACTGTGTCAACAGACATGATCGACCGACTTCACAAACGATCAGTCCACAATGAACGTGATATCAACGACGCTGTATATAAACTTGTTTTGTACGATATTGACGCCAGTCATATATAAAAGGTTAATAAACACTACAGTAAGTGACAACACAGCCGAGACATACAAGTAATAAGCACCATGGGTTGTACAAAGATGATGTATATGAATAGCTGCTTCAACAAGTAACTACCTGATTAGGAGGATATACAAGATAAAGCAGATTCATCATTTAGACAATTCAGACTCCGAGCCTAAATAAATAGGATTCAAACACTCTGTTCCCTAGGAACAGGTAGAATATACAATAAACAAACAGTACCTCCTAACAGGACCAGACCGTTGCAAAATTTTGTATGTCAACACTATTCACATATATGGCATATATTAACCCTAACCATTTCCCTCTAGGGTCTTACAGGTGAATGCGCAATACATAGGTAGCTGTTTCAAACATACACAATTGATCGGCTTCACCAACAGTCGGTCTCCTAACATTAACGATACTGTAAGCATGTACTTCACCTTTATAACGTAACTAATATACCAAAAGTCAATTAACACTCCGGCTTGTGATACCCTAACTGAAGGTTAATTAATTAACACTGCGGTTATTCATAAAGCACTGCATTTCAATGACACGTCCCTGGCATGAGAGCACCCTCATAACTGAACACTCAAAAGCAGAAGTCAATCAATCATGTCAGTTATAAGAGGAAATTGTGCTTTAAACGTACACAGTCATCTGTGAGGCTATGAAATTGAACAATTGAAAAATTGAACAATGATTACACTCAAATGCGCCAAACTGTCTAGCACCGTAAAAACTACCTCAACTATGCCTCACGAGTAACTATTACTGTATTAGGAGAACATCCACTTCATGGAATATCGAGTAGCTCCTACACAGACAGGGGGGAATATTTCCTGTTCCCAGAATAGTAAAAATACATTTTCAATATACTTCTCGATATCGAGGGCCGCGTCAACTGAGTGATTTGTTAGCCCAATTGCCTGTTAAGTCTGTAAAGGTTCGTGCTATGGAGTTGAATTGTTGTCTCAACATCCACTCAAGAGGCGGTTGATTTTGCAGGTTTAATTGCCTGTCGAATTGTCGTCCCAACATCCACCCTGATGTAGAAAAAGGCCGCTGATTTGTAGACACCTGATCTTGTTCTTAGGCAATCATAAGCTAGAGAACATCTCTTCTAGACATTTCACAGACGCATTACACATTCATTCCTGCTAGAAGAGATAGTTCAATAATTAGGTTACTCTGTGAGGCCCTGTCAGTTGGAGGTGTTACATGAATATGTTAAATATAAACTCATGTACAGTGACAAGTGAACGATACTCAAGGTTATTCTGAAAGAAGATCATTGTTGTCTATCTAGCTCCCTGTCACAAAATACCTAAAATTGGAGGGTTGTGTGCAGCTGACTGCTGAATATAAATTAACGGAGATTCCAGTTAACTACAGAACTAACATTTAATATAGGCCTATTCCGTTGCGTCGGACCCTGTCATGATTACTGTTGTCTGAATTTATTTGCATTAACGCATCTCCAGCATTTATATCGTTAAGATCGGAACACTTGAAGTTCAAATACCCACAGAAATAGACAACTTCATAGCGAACATATTTGAGTGAACTTAATTAGGTAAGGTAAGATTTCAGTTCCGTCGCATTCATTCAATGTCGTGGTCGTTCGACAAATTATTGCTGATGTACCAACATGAAAACCTGTTATAAACTCATAGCTGAACTGTTAATGTCCTCATTTTGCAGCTAAGCGAATAGATTCCCTAGACTATTCGCAATCTGGTGTATTGTGTATGGAGACCTATAATGATGCACTCGTTGATTCACTTTTGTGGGGAGAACTACAACAATTGACAGAATTGATACACTCTGCAGTCTGTGTTTAACCCATGGTGTCTATACCAGTTCAAATTTGGAGGCGCAACACTATAATATCCTCAGTGTTTAATGACCTTAACTGCATTATTGATGTACGACACATACTGTCTTACAGTGTCATTAATATTACATTTTAAATATTCCGACCATTGGTAAAATTTTACTTTGAACGCGCAGTAACATTAAGTAGGAATTGTCCGAATTAGGCAAGTGCTATATCTTGCATATCCTCGTAGTTATTTGTTTGAGAGTCATCCATAGACATTTTACCTATAGTCCCAGTTGCGTTATTACTATCCACTAAACTGTTTATTACTTACGTTGTGAATATACAAAACATGCTTACATTATCGTTAATATTACATTCATTGTAGGTCGACTGTTGGCAAAGTCGGACAATCATGTCTGTACAAACAGTTGCATTCTTGAAACGCTGTCACCTGTAAGACCTCGAAGCGAAACAATGATTTCGTCAACATGTGAATATTGTTGGCAAACAGACGGTTACCTCCAGTGCAGAAGAACTCTTCATGTATATATTTGGTAATTAACTGACTGCTCTCCCTGGGAAAAGTGGCGTTCACGAGCTATATGGAACGCAGAATCACATACTAGAGATTGTATCAGGTCCCGAGGTAGATGTGCTCCTAACGCGCAGCTGTTTCCTCTGACATAATTGACCAACTTCACCAACGGTCGGTCCATCCTAAATGTATAATAATGATAATATAATGGGCCTGTTGAATATATAGGCTAATGTTGTAGACAGTGGAGCGTTGTAGCCCGGTTGGCTAGAGCGTCGAGCTGGTAATCCAGAGATTATTGGTTTAAGTCATTGAGCAAGGTGCTTCATCCCGATTGCTCACGAAGAGTAGAAGGTGATTTGTATGTTGCCGTCCGCGTGCATTAATCACTCCCTTCGCATTAGGGTCACGCTTCCTTGGCATTGCCTTGGTCCGTGACCTGGCGAAGGTTCAGAGTGCTGCATCCAGGTATGCATCCCTGCCGGCTTGTATGGGATCGGTACCTGCGTCCGGCGAGTAATCATAAAAAAAATAGTTTGAAGAAGACGCGAATCGTCATTACATACTTCGGGCACAGAACTGTTGCGTAATGATATGAATGTGCTAACTTATGATCAAATGACCTGTCCGCTATTGACGGAGGTTTCAACAATGAGCTATAACTATGTACACAGTATAGTACCAGAGGCTGCTGAGACAGGGTGGAGGACAACCTTTGGATTTATAACTCACCACACAAGAGATGTTACGTGTTTTAGTATAGTGCAGTAGAGCAGTTCTTATGTGAAATTTCTCTGTCCCAAATAACGTAACACGAAATTGAATGTTTTTCATGAGATACTGTACCCCAGAAACTTGATGTGTATTCAAATAATAGATAATCTACTATTTGACTGTGGTCCAATAGATCACCGCTCCTTTCCCCCGGTGCATAACATCCCCTCCCCCCACCCTCTCCCCGGATACGTGATACCTGATAGATAGAGTGACATTCCCATCTTTGATGTGATATCTGGATGATACCATCGGGGCGACCGACATACTCGAGTATCTCCCGATAAGTTCGACTATGACGTTGTGCAGAGGTCAACATGGTAGAAGGGCAGAGTTCATTGGAAATTCTGACTCGTTGTTCGTTTCGCGTATTTTTCAACCCCCACATCCCAGAATTGGAGTTCCAAACTCGTTCCATCTTCGTATTATCTACAATATTAGCCTAAGTCTGATGACGTTACAATGAGAATCAAACGAGTTCGAACAATTATTACTTTTTTCAAAATCCTTATCTTCCCGTGAATAATGTGAACTTGTCTTCGTTCGGAGTTGGATTTGCCTGATATACTCATCAATTGATCCATTTGGCCCTAAGGTCCTCTGTTATTGTTTTTGGGGAGGTGTTTTTTGGCAAATTTTAGGCTTCGCTACACGATAAAAAAAACCTACCTGGGTGATCGAAGATGTTAGTTCGTTTGTGGGTCTACTATGATGAGTACACTTGGTCAAGTGACATGTCATTTGAGACCGAGTCCAAAATCTGGAAATCTGGTTGAAACGTGATTTCCGTCATAAGTACGGCAACACATATCACGCGCTGCATTTCCAGTTAGGATTCCTCATAGTAAGTTAGAAAGGCACACGTAAAAGACACGTAATTTCTGTTCTAGACATTACCCAGACCATGACTCATCCAGTCCTGTCAGATAGTATAGTTTATTAATTAGGTTTTAAGATAGAGGGGTGATAA
>JAUOBX010137813.1:0-12459 GCA_032360705.1 Eupentacta quinquesemita
CTGCCAGATCAGTTTTTATTCAGTGATTGGCCCGATAATTCATTGTGCACAAACTTATGATGCATATCGTTGCATGTACTGCGGTAACCTTTGATATAAAGACATTTCATTCTGTTGATAGTATTTCAACTCCCATGTGAACTGGCATATTATGGTACATGTCAATCATGATGATGTATACGGGAGATGGGAGGGGGAGCAGTACCAACCTTTGAAGAGGAGGTGGGGCTTGAGATCATGTGCAAGGTATGAGAGGGGGCTGAGATCACATGTACACTATGACAAGCAAATGGGGCAGCATATTTTCTGTCATCCTGTCGTTTCTTATATATCAGCAGTGATCGATGATGCATGGTGAGTTATTGAATGCTGTTGAGAGATTCAATTATATAATACACGTAACACAAGGAACATTTTACAGCTTCATTGTATTTCCCATCAAGTGCGATATAACAAGTGCTGGGGTCTAAACCTTGAATATTTACAATTATAGGATTATTATACGGTGTAATAACATTTATGGATAGTGCCAACTGCTTCTGATGACATACAATCTAATATCTCTCTATGTTAAATGTTATTTCATTACTAGGCGATGACACCAAGAGATAACCCAAGATGGACAACAGAAAAAA
Organism: Eupentacta quinquesemita; assembly: GCA_032360705.1. Lineage (NCBI taxonomy): Eukaryota > Metazoa > Echinodermata > Holothuroidea > Dendrochirotida > Sclerodactylidae > Eupentacta > Eupentacta quinquesemita. Next base: position 636 of record JAUOBX010137813.1, read on the forward strand.
TGCATTGAACAGAAAACAAAGGGTAGTTCAATACGTTGGTTTCTTCCTGATGATATGATGACTACTGCCTTGTTTCAAGAGACAACCTAAGGTACCCAGGATGCATGGACATTACAGCCATATACCCTAATTGACTGGAATATGTATCAAAGAATCGTTCCCCTAACAATGCCAGACACTTACGGAAACCACCAAGTTTGGCATGCAAGTGGTATATCTACTGTAGCTTCGAGAGATGAGGTACTTAGGATGCGTGAACACCACAGTCATATACCCTAGCTGATTGAAATATGTATGAAAGAATGTATTAAACAAAAGAAAAAGTGAAGTTCAATTAATCAATCGTTCTTCCTGACGATAGATAGACAAGGTATTGTTTGTTCTAACAATGCCATACACGTAAAAGGAACACCAAGAATTGCCTGCAAGCGGCATACTGTACCTTCAAGAAATAACCTAAGATACCCAGGATGCACTAACACCACAGCCATAGACTCTAGCTGACTGAAATATGTATGAAAGAATGCGTTGAACAGAAACCAAAGGGTGGGTTCAATACATGGTTCTCCCTGTTGATGACAGGATGAATGCCTTGTTGTCCTACTGAGGATATCTGACACTTATGAGAAAACGCCAAGTTTTGCATGCAAGCAGTTATATATACTATAGCCCAAGGAGATAACCTGAGGTAACCAGGATGCATGGACACCAACCATAGACTCTAGCTGACTGAAATATGTATGAAAGAATGCGTTGAACAGAAAACAAAGGGTGGGTTCAATACATGGTTCTCCCTGTTGATGACAGGATGAATGCCTTGTTGTCCTACTGATGATATCTGACACTTATGAGAAAACGCCAAGTTTTGCAGGCAAGCAGTTATATATACTGTAGCCTAAGGAGATAACCTGAGGTAACCAGGATGCATGGACACCAACCATAGCTGTATACTATAATTGATTGAAATAGTATGAAATAATGCATTGGACAGAAAGCAACGGTTGATTCAATACATAATTTTTCCCGATGAGTGATGGCAATATGGCAGATACTTAAAAGCCTCTATTGTCTCTTTAATGAAACCACAAAGTTGTCAGGTTTCGCATGCAATTGAACAGAGGTAACCAAAGATGGACAACAGTGGCGACACAGAGTGAATTCAGTGCAGAGGCGTGGTTACAAGTTGGTAGACTCAGGAAATATGAAAAGTGTTCCACTGATAAGATGAAGGAGGAGGGATTCATACTTACTCGGAGAGTTACAGACGTTGAGATATCGCAAAAGGTAGTGGGTCAGTTACGGGGAAGAAAGAGACGGAAAGTATTGTAAAATGGTGGCTACCCACTTTGGAAGGCAATGACTTGTTCAGTTATTCTTACAGGGGATCACAGGACTGTTCATCTTACACAGCTCTTACAGGTTCTCTTACAAAAGTCTCACATTAGGAATCTCAATAACTGCTGGATCATACCATGCAGTTTTGTGAATAGGTCCAAGTGATGACGATGTGACAACACCGTATTTTTGTATCCTGGAGTGGCAACTCACTGTAACTATTTCCAAGAAACTCTTCACAACGAGCATTGTTCTTGGTCTATTTCCTCATCGTTGACCTCGGTAGAAGGTATCTAGCTGTATGAATTATTCACACCCACGGATTCTGTCTCTATCACTGCAAATCGAATACAGCTCATTCAAACACATTCCAATGGTTGAGGCCCTCAGAGGTCAACGCGAACAGGATTTCATTTGGTCTTTCTGGTTATATTTATACTGTTGTTGATTACATGGTCTTGCTTGTTTTTGGTGTTTAGGTTCATCTCACACCTCCCTCACAATGTGTCTTACAACGTACTTACATTGGAATACATCCCAGTAACTGTTGGATCTTACCATGCAGTTGTGTGAATTATCCCAACCAGCAACCTAAAGTAGGCCTATGATTTTGGGATGAGGTATGGGACTGTGGGCTGCTGCTTCAATAAACACCATGTGAGGTAGTGGCACAGTGGCTATGGGCAAACGACAACATCATTTAAATGAGGATGAACAAGAATAATAAGTAAGATTTTTAATGAAAATGAGGTGAGAAACTGCAAGATGCCAGTAAAATAAATCCAATCCAACTATGCTGGATGTTGTCAGTGAGTCCAACAAAGATATTGCAAAACTTAAGGCGGGTTTTAACTAGCACGTAAAGAGAGGTACGGATTGCGTTCATAACGTGGAGATTGGACTACTAGGTGAAAAAGTGTAAACTTGTTCCTGCCACTGTTCCACAAAGTTTGGTACTTCAATCACTAGGTGAAACCCTCTTAGTGAAATTGCATTGTATTTGCTGAAGTTGGAAATTACCAGTGTGCAAATATTGATTGTGGAAAATAACATTCCTCAGTTCAAATGGAGGACTCATAGACTTGTTGCGATATTTCATATCACGTCATGAGGTTGAGAGTTGTTAGTGTGAATCTAATTGATATTGTCCTATGACCTTCCTATGTTTTTGTGAATATTCAGAATGATAAAATTCAAATATGAAGACTTTGGGAACAGTCGCATAACCTTTGAGGCATGTCATTAAGTTTTCTGCTTGGCAGTTTCTACACATTTTAACTGTGCAATCGCAGTTTTGGGCATCAAATACTCATATTATTTATCATAAATATGTAATCCACATACTTACTGGAAAATTTAGGTCAGGGACCTACATAAATGTTATTAGTAGCCTACTCATATGTATTGAGTAGGTTTTCATGATGAAAATTGGTAGGAAAATATCCGATTGAATATAGAAGAAATACTGAGAGGAAATACTGACTTTCGGAGACGATGAATGCGACAGTGATGATGGCCGAACAGATGAGGATGATAACGATGACCGATATGATCATGCCCCCCCAGTTCTTAGACTCCTGAGGCCGTCCTACCAGCTCCTATAAGAACAAAATCAAAGAAGAGCAGATAAGCTTAGAAAATAAAACTACCAACTAATAATTGTGAGCGAGAAATTGGTTGAAAACAATGTAGGAGATCAGAATATGTGAAGTAGATTATTGATTTCATGGTTTAAAATATGATTGCCAGAGAGCAACATGGTATGTTATTGTTGTTCACGACTAGGGATCTTCAATAACATCAACCTGCTGCGGAGTTCTTGCACTGATGAAGAAATGTGAGACTCAAAATGGTTATGAGATGGTTCGAGTCAGATCTACTAGAATGTGGACGGCTTACTCCCATACAACCTGAGCAGAATATAACTTCGCCAGCATTAGTCAAAATAACTTCACTAGAGACTAGCTGAATAATAGAAATAGAAGACAAATTAGGAGACAGAACTCCAAGAATCTTGCAATAGCTACACTTTTGCAGAGATCATTTGTTGCATGTTTACTCGCACACTTATCGATTCGCCTGTTCCTGACATTTCACAACAATTTCACCCTCCGGCAGCTACTGAGGACAAACGTACCAAGCGTCACCTCTGGCAAGGTTACAGCATTGTGTGAGTGGTTGTTCAACCTTGCCGACGCTGAATAACACATAATTTGTTGATGGGGGGAACACAATAATGTATGCAAATTTGTTGTTCATACATTGGCTGCATTTTTGCAGTGTGTTAGTGATTTTACATGACAACTCAAACAAAAACCTGCGCATGTGTAACTTCTCGAGAGGTCGTTATTTGTGTGTCGTTTTCAGTGCCTGTCATTGGCCGAACCATAGCTACGCGCAAAGGAATAGAAGTAGGCATGGCTTTATCTCACAGAACTAACCAGTAACAGTCTATGAGACCGTTATAGTTTGATGTCATGATTGCGTGATCTGACAGGCAACCAGATTATATTATTATAGAAAACACTAGCAATTCACTAAAATGCACCCATTCTCAGTTTGACCACCGGATGCAGTTAATCAAATTGTATTCGATCCACTGCCCCAGTGTATTGACCACCTATGATTGACAGTTGGATTGTGGATAGGATTATGTCAGCTATATGTATACAGTGATACCAACATTATAGTCGTAATAATCAAAAGCACTGCTGGGATGAGGGAAAATCACATTGCCTGCATGTAAAATAATTGAAAAATATTGAAATCTAAACAATTGAGGTACAAGAAAAAGTATTTCAATTCGATAGAAACGATCGAATTGGCGAATTGTGAATATAGGATAACGATGAAAAATTAACTCGACACAAGTATTCCCTATGTGCGCATAGGCCTACTATAGGCTACAACTGATTTCAAACAAATAATCTTATCATTCCCAAATTTATTTGGGGCAATGGCAGTCTTGAAAGTATATCAAATAAACTCCCATATTATGGGTCATTTGTAAAATGAGAAATCAATCGGTATGCTAGTACCGTTTCACTCAATTTGACTGGTCGACACTCTGTAATTCTTTTACAAATAGTGTATTACCATTGCACGGTTTGAACATGAACACGTCAGCAAACTGGGAATTGACATTCGACAGTACTTCAGGAAATATTCACACTTTCTAAATAAAACATTGTTGTAGCTTGATTTGAGCTACTGAAGTTGCCCATTGCATATAGCCTAGTTCTTTGATAATTGCAATCAAAACTAGTCAATACAGTGAATCATGAAAACAATGAAAATAATGACAGCTGCAATTACACAAATGAGAAAAAAGATAAATCTTACACCATCTTCTTCTGTCTGGATATCGTCTAGATTGTCTAGTGAATTTACAGAAGCACTCTCAATCAACGCCATATCCGTTGTATAAATAGTCGGTACTCATCCAGAGAAAGCACAGATGTGTTTGGCAGAGAGTAAACCCTAGCTATAAATGATCGCAAATATGGAAAATTTTCATTGAGGCCTCCCCACGCAGGATTCGCTTGCATGAGAAGTGAGGGGAACGATAATTGCACGGTTGGCAAACATTCCTGGATGCGCAACCCCAGTTGACATTTGATATTTCCAACAATGTCTTGGATCGTCTCTGATTATTATCAGCAGCATGGGCTAAATCGATGAATTGGGAGCATACAACGTCACCACCATATGCATATTACTGCAAGGCATGTCATAAATATTACATTAACTGCATGGGAAGAGGAATGTGTGCTCCTTGAAGGTGGATTAGGGAGGAACTAGGATCACATCTTCTCAACAGGGAAATGGGAGACTAAGAACATCTGAACGATGCCTGCTGGAAGGCAAGGAAATTGAGCGGATAAAATTTAGGGGAATTTGGAGCGAAATGACTGACTGTATAGGTGTTGGGAAACAGACGAGCATGGGTTCGTCTCAATATATTTTTTGGTATACGGGTTGGGGCTAGTGTGAATAGAATTTCAATTAAAACATTTGTTGGCACCGACTGAGCTCATTCAAAAGTATTAATAATTTTTCTGATATTCGCAGAATGTAATTTGCAATTCTGTACACCCAAGAAAAATACATCGCACACAGTGTAGTAGGCTCATATCCACAGTGACCATATTTGAGGAGGAATAGAGCATCGCAAAGAAAGCCGCGCTGTAAATTGTAAGCTAGGAATCGACCGAATATTCCAGCTCATCCGGCATAATGTAATATAGGGAACAATTCAATCAATTTTGTTGACAATAGTCGACAATCTGATTAATTGATTACATCTCTGCAGAAACCTATGGTAACCACCAGCATAGGTCCAGGAAGATTTCTCCATTAGCAGTTTTGTTAGTTACACGTTGAACGAGTCATAAGAGGAGTAATATACTTCGCGGAGAGACTACTAAATTTGATCGAATGAAACATACCCAACTACAAAATGGAAACTATTGAACAAGAATAAGAGCAGGGCTGAATCATGATTGATTCAATTCAGAAAACATTATAATGGCACAGAAAAAGTATTCAACCTCCTGAAATAATGGCATGTAACTTGAATGATATGGATGCAAGAGTTGTTTCCGCAATTGCAAACTAATTTGGCAACTCCACAGTGAATATCCTGACAAAATAATTCAAAACTGCATGGGACAATTCCTTTTGTGAAAAGTTGATGAAAAATATTGTGATTGTAGAATAAACCAGAACGACCATCCCAACAACAGTCACTAGCGCACCATTCCTATTAACACTAGGATGCCACTGCAAGAATAGCTGGTCTCCTGTGAAAGTCGATCCCCCAATCTGAGGAGCAGATTGCCTAATCGAGCATGAACTTCGTTCAGGAGGAAGAAGAAGCCAGCAAATATTGTCATTGAAAGTCCAAAGAAGCGGAGGGAAAATTTAATAATGGATTTGCAATCCTGAACAGAACTTACCGCATGGACAGATTATCTCCACTCATATGATTCCTCCAAGGAGATCGATGAGGCCCCCCGATATATTTTGCAGGCATGGCAGTTTATTGCCTACAAAAAGCATGAGGAGGCCAGGAGGGTTGCTCCATAATTACTTTACCATGGATGCAGGACATCATGCCCTATAATTGATGGCACATAAAATCCATTGGCTTTAGGCTACCAATTACAGAAAACTATGCATGTATGCATGCATTCAACGATTGACACACAATCGGTCGAAAAGAGTAGTGGTAAGTTGTAAGGAATACGCGTGCTGGGAAGACGTCAGGGTATTAGGTTTGCATGAACTTATTTGCATTATTCAACAAGACAGATTTCTAAGCTTCTACAGAGCAGCTGGTTATATGAATAGACCACATCGGGAAACATCAGAACAAAATTGGTATAGGCCTATATGGAGCCATAACATAAGGCTTATCCAGCCTGAATAACAAACGTTTGTATGAACTCCCCTGCACATACATGCTCCAATCAGTTAGAAACTTTTCACAGGTTATTTATGTGTATTCATTTTTTACAGCTTGAGAAAGTAATTCCACCATCCTATCTCAGCCATATTAGCTACATCGATATTCTGTGTATGTTAGCAAAGTTTCACAAACAAACAGAAAATTATGCCAGTCCCGAGGACTGAGCGATTTGCTACCTGTGACATTTGAATAAGGTACCAGCAGCAGATATAACATACTTCAATGGGTACGATTCTTTTGTATGGTATTCCAGCACCATGGACGCATTGTGTAACAACATTGGCAATCATTCTATCTCTGGATCAGAGATAGCTGCGTCTATATGACCAGCCTGAATTTCCTCCTCTGGATCAGTATATTAAGACACAAAGCAGGTCTATTGAAGTTACATATATAAATGGACACCAACGGCTCCAATGAGTAATTCTTCAACAAACTAGATATATAGACCAGCATCAGTCGCTTAACATTCAGCTGCAGACTCCGCTGTATATTCCTGTCCTTACAATATAGCTAGCTTCCATTCAGAACGAACAACACCCACTTCCACCCAACACTCCTCAAATACAGGGAAAGCTTGTCCGAACAGAAAACAGAAAACAGCTATACACAGTAGTTGTTATTTGACCAGCCGTATATAGACGTATACAGAGCAATTGGTGACAACCACATCTATCTAACAGTCCCAAAACACAGTAAGAGCTTGTATGAACATAAATTATATCTGTTTTCCAATTCAATTGGTAATCAAGCCAGCCTAGCTCCATCATATAATTCCTGTTCTTGCATTATATCTGATATAGCAAAAATACCAATGACTACAATAACCACCTCCACCTAACTAACCTAAAATAAAGCTCAATTAGGTGGCCATCTGGTATGAACAATGACAGTAGAGCTGATATCTGTAAACAATGCCAATGTTGACTATATTAATGACAATGCCATCATCGTCGTTGTCACTGCAACAAATTACTATTTACTCATTTTTACGGAACTATTATAGGACTGGTTCATGTGTAAAAAATAAAGTGCATCTAGTATTGACATAGGGCATATTCCAACATTATAATCTTCATTATCTGTGGGGCTGTGCAAAATGAGAGAATCATTTTTGTCAAAATTAAATATGGGTGTTGCCTAAGTTGATGGGAATGTCATCATTTTAATTGTCACTGCAATAATTTATTTGTATTCACAAAACGATTATAGTTCATAGTGCATCCTTTGATGTACAAGCCAAACATACATGGACCCACACCACCTCCAATCACCCATTCATTGTATGTATTAGACAGCCTGTCTGATGGAAACCACATTGGATGACAGTGGTGTAGATTTGTTTGTGTCATTGGGGGGACTATCTAAGCGGAGCGCCACCATTGATTGGCGAGGAGCAAAGAGTTGAAATTTTTGGCTTTTCGAGACCCTCTAGATGGCCGGAAACTGCACTTGCGGAGTGTTTCAACTCGTTCTAACACAGCATCAAAATACGAATCTCACGCCTGGAATTTGTGAATAGTGAAGGAAAATGTCCATTCATAGGAAAAATACTGCTCAAATAAGGGGTCATTTGAATATAAACAACTTCTAGGAAGACTATTTTTGAAAATAAAAAATTATCCCATACCAGACCTATAATAAACTATACAACGAATGGAAGCTCATCTTGCCCTCTTTCATATATGAAAGATTTCAAGCAAGGCCGGGGTGGTCATACTTTCTTGTTCTATCATCTGGAATGGTCAGTATATATCATTTTACAGAATCAAGTTTCATAAAACGTCAAGTCCGTACTTCTGCAGGCAAGTGGCCAAGTGTGACCATCTCCATGAAACAAAATACCATCTCATTGAGCATCCAATTATATTCGATACCCATATCAGTTGCATTTTGGGCAGGCTGTGAACTTTGAAGCAGGGGAGCAGGCAACGAAATTGAGGGTCATCCAGCCGAACAGCTACTCAGCGTTGTGCTGTGAAGCTTCGTAGAGTTGGCGTTGGCCACTATGGAGATTAGCTACATACCCTATTGCTATCACCTACTCTAAATCTGTGATAGCAATTGTGATCTCATTGTATTGCTATCCTCATTCCATATCACTATTTTAGGCAGTAGCCCATCTGGATGTTTTTCATACTTGGATTATTGGATATACGCCTATGTTGGATGAGTATGTAGGAGTTCCAGTGCTGCATTTTTCGCCATGGTCTGTAGTGTCCCCATAGCTTTGTTGAGGATTGTAGGGTATATCCCAGCATTATAAGCTTTATTATCATTGGACTGATCAATATCGAGCAGGGACCATAGAGAGAGATAGAGCCCACTCACAAACAATCAAAGTAACACCGACTGAAACTATAATGCAAGTCAAATAATTCTAAACAAGTCACTGTACCACTTATCAATGTTTTTACCCAGGAGCATCCCAACATTGTATTGGTTATACAACTTCTGGTTTGTGAGACTAAAGAAGGAACTCCAGCAAAGGGTGCTTCAAGTAAGGAGAGCACCGAGAGCTAAGTACTGCAAAGCCAGTGGGCAGGCCAGTGACTACCTTGCTGGGAAAGTCACAATTCAAGGATATCAACAAAAAAAAACTAGCACAGGATCATGATGAGTTAGGCCATCTTACTTCCATGCACGGATAGGCACCTGTCATTCATAATTATACATGACTCTAGGACATGTTAATGTGGAATGAAATTAGAGTGGGCTGGATTTCAGCTCCATTCAACATTCACCACCTGTCATCAACAGTGTAATGGTGATATCATTTATGGTTTATGTGAGACTCCAGGAAGAAACTTCAGCAAATATACTCACGTCACTGCACCGCTCCTCAATGTATTTTGACCCAGGAGCATCTCAACATTGTAATGGTGATATCATTTCTAGTTTATGTGAGACTCCAGGAGGAAGCTCCAGCAAATGACGGATAGACAAGACTCAATTTACTACTACTTACTATGTATTGTGAGAGATCAAGGACAGATCAAGGTATAGATAGGTAGATAGATAGATAGATAGATAGATAGACAAAGATCTGTAGGTAGTCAACTCACCAACTCCTAGTAGTACTCAAATAAAGTCACACTGATGCAAGTCGAGTAGTTCTAAACAAGTCACTGTATTCCCCTTCTCTACATCTAATCATATAGGGCATCAACATTGTATTGATGATATCATTATTATTCTCACTGTCTATACAATGAGAGATCAAGGACAAACCAAGAATCAGCAGATACAATTTTTGTATAGGGATGGGCTGGATGGGTACATAGCAATGACAAGAATTATTGCCAATAGTAAACCAATTGAGTGTGTACGAGGGCAAGAAGTGAGGCATTGTACTATATTTTCACATGACACCTGATGGCTAAACCAAATATACTCACCTCCAATGGTACATGTCGGATGTCACGCTTTTCCGACCCTTGAACGACACTGGCTGCAATCATCTTTTTAGAGGAATAGCCGGGTCCGGACTACCACAAGCACGAAATGCACCTCTTCCAACCCCAATGAATTGTTCAACTCGGCTTGAAGAAGGCGAAATGATTAGTTGAGACCTCAGGAATTGAACCACCGAACTTGAGAGCGTTCAGCACCACTATTCCTAAAGAAATGCCTTGAACACTATCAACCATGAACATTTACCGGACTGGCTCATTAACACATCAATTGCCTACCTATACCTATATATAAGGTAGGCACACTGTTATCAGGATAGCAAGGACCTCTTATTACTAGTGTCACGATATGTATGTACAGACTCGATTTGACTTCGCTTACCTAATTGTTGTGACTACAAGGCAAGGTAAACGGATTCCAAGTCAGATCATTTCCATGGATGAAATGCTCTGGTGTTTATTTCACAAATATTGTCATCTGTCGCTTTTGATCTTCTGATCCACTTGCTCTCAGCACACACGTCAGGACTTATGGTTGCACACATCAGCATATCATAACTAAGTCCTTAATGCCCAAGTAGCGTGTAGTCTATGGGTATAGCAGCAATAAGGGTGACAAGAGTATTCCGATTACGAGTTAGATAATTTCACGGTTGAAATGCTCCAGTGTTTATTCCACAAATATTGCAATCTGTCGCTTTCGATCTTTCGATCAACATGACATTCACTCGCTCGAAGCACATGTGCCAGGACTTAGTCTCTATATGCCCAAGTAGTGTGTAGTTATGGGTATAGCAGAAATAATGGTGACAAGTGATCAAAATCCATTTTACTGTTGTACCGTATGTACCAGCTCAACTGATGATATTACGGCTGTTTGATTCGATGGTGCATAACATTTCAACGCTCCTTGTCTGGTAGTGAATATTATGCAGGCTCCACATTCTCAAATCTGTCAGATTGTTCCAGCGAACGTGAATGAATCTAGAACAAATTGCCACTCGGATGAGTGATTTAGTAGTAGCGAAACGGTTCCACATCTCACAAAACTTCAGATGTCAAGATACCTGGTGGCACGTTAGTGATTGTCCTAGCATGTCCAACTCTCAACATCTGAATGACGACAAGGAAAACAACAACGGATGATATACGGCGTACGAACGATAAATCACTGGGGCAATGCTGGACTATCTATATCGCTGACTAAATAAAAGCTGCTGTCCCGCATCAAAGGAAAGTCAAATACTTTTGTTGCACTAGCTAAATTATTTCATACTTGAGAGAGTAGGCCAATAGAATAACTCCAGCACTCATGCAGCATAATTTTCAGGCCAATAGAAGAACTCCAACAATCATGCAGCATAATCTATCAAGACTGAAACTGTTCATACCATGCGACATATAGGCTGGAAGATTTGATGAGGTTAGACTATGCCTCTGTAGCTAGATTAGTGGTAATTCATCAGCAAATCACGGTCACCTAAAGTGTTTTCTGAATTCATACAGCTATATATTAACATAATCGTGGACCAGTGTGAGTAGAATGCTGGTAAATTTAGCCGGGTAAAATATATGAATTTACCCCCTATAGTACAGCGTCCAGATC
>JAUOBX010137924.1:0-12459 GCA_032360705.1 Eupentacta quinquesemita
GGCCCCCATCACCAAATTCCGGAGTACCCCCAATGGCCCCTACCTAAGGATCATCCCATGTAACTTCAAAGGAAATCAATTGGAACTTGTGGGAGGAGATGCCTCGCAAGCACCATTTTGTGAAGTCTCATCGAATGGGCATTTGGGCCAAAGTGGGACCTTATAGGCCCAAAATTCCTGAACACCCCTAAGGTACGGCTGTTAACACATCATTATGACCGAACATCAGTACTGTGGACTGAACTTTGTGGGAGGAGAAACATTTTGTGGGATTCCACATGATGGACCCCAGGGCCCCTACCGGTCCGAAATTCCTGAACAATTTTTAGGCAGCACCACTTAAGGAACAATGTGACCTAATTTTGAAAGAATCAACTGTTCTTTCTGGGAGTAGCGTTTTGCAGTTTTCCATACGACAGCCCAATATGCCCTTTTAATGACCTTTGACCTTGACCTTCGAAAGGTCAACGATGTTCCATCATTCAATGAACATTGCCTCCAAGTTGGGTCAACATCTGTCGAAGAGCGAACAATTGGCAGCCAAAGGCAAAAGTTTACAGACTGGATAGATAGATATAGGCGGATAGATAGATAGATGAAAGAGTGACGCTCCCATTACAATAGCTCAATTACCAGCTTAGCTGGTTCGCGCTGAAAACCTGAAGAAGTGTAATGCGACTTATCGTGGAATCGCCCATGGGGCCACAACCGGGCCCTGGACTCATAACATGTATTCCTTAACACCCTAATGGTCCAGTGGTCCCTGCCTAAGGACCATCACATGTAACTTGAAGTAAAATTATTCGAAGCGTGTAGGAGAAGCATTCCAAATACAGTACCAGCGTGTGAAATTTCATGAAACGGGGCTTTGGGGACCTTGGACTAAAAATTCCTGCTGTTGGACCTTCATTATGACAAAACACCAGCATTGTGCAACAAAATTTGTAGAAGATACAAAATTTCGCGGTTTTTCATATGATGGACCCTAGGTCCCAAACCGGGCCCTCGGCCCCAAATTCCTGAAGACTCCCTAGGGCCCAAACTGGGCACTCGACCCCAAATTCCTGATGACCCCCAATGGCTCTCGTCCTAAGGATCGTTACATGTAACTCCAAAGAAAATCAATTGAAGCTTGTGGGAGGAGATGCATTCAAGTACCATTGTGTGAAATTTCATAAAATAGGACCTTGGGCCCAAAATTCCTAAACACACCTGTTAGACCATCCTAATGACTGAACATCCGCACTGTGCACTAAAATTTGTAGGAAGAGAGAAATTTTGTGTGATTCCACATGAGCTCCAGGGCCCACACAGAGCCTCGGGTCCAAAATTCTTCAACACCCTCGATAGCCCATGACTTGATGACCAAGTTTCATCATTATCCATCAAAGGGTGCATGAGGAGTAGCAATTTGAATACATTCTGAACAGACACATAGATAGATATATAGACATGCATGATCACAATAGCTCACCTAGCCATATGGCTAGGGTGAGCTATTAGGCCTAATATTCGATCCTCACAAAACGCCTGATCTCTGCCTACAACAGACTCAAAGCTCTTCACAGTCATAACAATCAACCTCTCACTTTATATTGTGCATCTGTCTTGCGAGTATCTTCCCTGATGCACCGAGATTGTGTGTCATATCTTTGTGCATCTGTCTTCTTGTCCCACAGGGGGCTTCCCAATAGCTGCAGCCTAAGCCAGATGCTTTTTACAAGCCACCTCTCAAAGTACCTTCTCTTCACATACATGTGGGCACTGTGAGATAGTCTGGAGATATGCCCTATCCTACAGCATTGCAAAATATACATAAACAAAACAGTATACTGAGAGCAATAATAGAGTAGAGTTCATCATGTTTTACCATGTATGTCAAAATTACAAAAATACAAATGTAATTATAAATGGAAGACAACCAACTAGAATGAAACTTTTAGAATGCTTTAAAAGTCAATGAAACCGCTAACTCAATGTTACGGAAGTTGCATGGAGGGATAGAGCGTGTTCCACAAAACATCTCACATTCAAAATTCCAAACTTACAGTATCTACATCAATGGTTCAGGTCTTATGACGTCACAAGGGGAACCGAATGAGTGCCTCTATAATTTGGTTAACATACGAATTACTTATTTTTATTCCTCCATGAGAGAAAAGTCCAAGTGATTTTTACCTTCAAATGTAATATCAGGTTCAATTTTGTCATAATAATAAATCTAACTTGATGTGTTACCATCCTATCAACTGTGTGGTGGGGCTAATATACTGATCAAAATGAATCATAACCTTCATGTTCAGTATTTCCATAGGCTTTCAACAGGTTGAGATATCTGATGAGCCAAATGACTGTCGAACGCTACCAGCAGGGTTTCAATGTAGCTACCTGTATGTTTGAGCCCAAAAAGCTGTTCATTTCTTTGGGAATTCAAGAATTTTGTCAACTTGTGATTGAAAGGGAAATAATGTGGATGTTCTCTTTCATTCAAGTCAAATTTGTGCAACACTTGAAGTCTCAAGACTGAACTAGTTTTTAACAAAATCCGGAATCATTCAAGGTCAGAAGAGGTCATTTAGGTTAAACTTTCTAAAATTTTGATCAAATCTCAACAATATAATTTAATATAAAACATGTCAGAACATGAGAGAATTCATACATGCCCACTAACCACTCAGTGCTGTTCACCTACTATTCATGAAGCTTAGGGAAACATAATCTTCTGAATTCAGAAACATGGTTAAATGATACATTTTTCTACAGTAGTATAAAAACAATATCGAATAACTGGAAGAAAAAATTACCAAAACTATGTCAAGCATGGAGCAGACTATTTCTTTCATAAAATTAAACCAGAGCTTTCATTTGGTGGAATTCTCAGCACCAAGGTTGAAAATCTTGTACTTATTCTATGTGTTCAAATCAACTGAAAGTATATGATTGGTTTATTATAGTCTGTCTGTAGGCCTACAGTATGACAGAGTACAATGACCTGAAATGCCCGTTTAACATTTGAATACATTCAATTTGATTTAATACAACAAATATGATCATCTGGCAAATACATCAGGACAGATGATACGCATTCTCACATATGAGTTCCTCTTGCTCCTCCTGACCCATATCAAACACATCAATGAAAGGTCGTGTATAGTTTTTCTAGGATTTTTTTACCTGGCACAGGTGACGAGAGGAGGGCCTGTTATTGAGGCTGTTAAGTAAGAGCCCCTCACTCTATGTCACTGCCGATCATTCTTCTACTGGATCTCGATCATTGAACTATCTGTTCATAAAGAGTTTCATATTGATTTTTTTGTTGGGTGGGGGCATTCTGAGGACTGCTCACTGACACAGACAGTAAATACTGTTGCTTTCCATTTAGATACAACAGAGGAATAATGTTTAGCAAACGAAATATATTGGGTTTCCTTAATTTCTTTCATACCTTGAGCAAACTAGCTGTCTTCAATCATGTTTTGCCGGAGGAAGTGGATAATTTTTCCTGAATACACATGTTGCTGAAATGAATTTTGTGACGAGTGCATGTCACTCTCAACAGCAATATACACTATACATTAATATTCGTTTGACATTACTTCACTGTATGCTGATGTTATTCGCGGGCGAATATATTGCCAGCATGTCATTCACAGCACACACTCGGATAAAGCATCATTACTTATAACAATACAATACTAACAATATGTAACACTTCCTTTATAGTTTTACTTGCCGGACACGTTTACCGATCCTATACAGGCAGGCGAGGGTGCACACTTGGATACAGCACTCTTGTCAACTGTGAACCCTCGCCAAGTCACAGACCGAGGCAATGTCTCTGAAGCGAGACCACAATGCGAATGAGGTGGTCATTACAAATCATACAAAACACCTTCCACTCATTGTGAGAAATCGGGATAAAGCATCTTGCTCAAGGGTACCAACCTTTAATCCCTGGATTACAAGATCGACAGCCTAATCATTAGGCCACCACGCTCCACTGAGAACTATCTGTCACCACTTGAGAAGTATTTCTGGAGAAAACAGATAGAAGTACTATGCTCCAGATACGAACAAGCACTGACCAAGGAAGATTCTGACGTTATGTTCATTTCTCATGATCATTCTGAATGGAAGGAAGAATGTCTCACAATTTTACACATAATAGCCATTGGCTTCATTGATCATGCCTAATTATAACTCTCAATTCTAGCACTTCTATTTCTTCTTCACTCTATGACACACAATTATCTTCATGTAAGGCCATTCGTCTCATCGACAATGATCATCTCACTGCCTCACTTCAACCTCTCTCCCATCGGGATGTTTTTCCACCTGCTTTCAATCTTCAGCTGTTCAAGAGCAGAATTAACAAGCTGAATCTCTCTTTGTTCTCCTAGTTTCGTGTGCTTGGGGGTTGCCTTACTTCATTTGGGCAATTATGGGTTCGCCCTTCCTCTTGTAACTGTGTTTAAAATAAATAAAAACTTGCCAAAACTCTGTGGAACCCCTCAGAATTTCAAACTGCTATACAGGCTACTATATGAACACATTTGATCAATCATGGTAATTATGAGTATAATCTAGACTTGACATTTCATGTGAGACTGATGAACCTGCTTGCAGTCAACCAAGCCAGAACCTATCCTTCCACATCTGCACAGCACAGTATTTTCTAAGTTCAACATTGGTAACTGCGTACAGCCGACTGGCAAGACTTATTGAATATTAATCTGACAACTATCCCACTGCCCACTGCAGCCAACAGAGCCCGGACACCAAGAAACTGCCTGTCGTCACTGTGAGTGCAGCCACCTCTGGAAAAAGTGCCGGACAATGAATTTGGGGATCGAACAGGGAACTTCGGTATTGCCAAACGTTACTGATACCACTCGGCCAGTCTTCCACTGATTTTTATTATCAGTCATCTTTGGTCAGACAGAGGAATCAGTCTTATGAACTTTCTGGTAAAGCTGAAGTCTCTCAGTCCTGACTTTGTCAGCCTCTGTCATTTGATCTGAATGATTACCAGTTGTTGCAGCATGAAGAGGTTAATTAAATGGTGCCATGAACTTTCTGTTGATCCTTATATTTTCCAGGCCCATCCTCGGAATTTTGGCATTTAAGATTTTCTGTTCATCAGTCATCCTTAGTAGGAGTATCATTTGGTGAGAGCTTGAGCGTCTCCTTCCTGCCGAAAGCCGTCAAACAAAGGTCACAAGGGAAGGACTTCACAGCCAAAGCACACACCTTCTGTGACTCCCTGTCCACTGTTCTGTCCCTTTCCTGCCAAACCCCTTCCCACAAATGTCACAAGGAGAGAACTTTACAGCCAAAGCATGCATGCACCTCTGGGGTGACAGCATTCCAAATTTTCTGTCGTCTGCATCAGTCATCTTTGGTTAGAAAAGGAAATCATTCTCATGAACTCCCTGGAGAGTCTCTAAGGCACGTTATCAGTCACCTCAGCATTCATCGTCATTGCTCGGTTCATCATCAAATAACTTGGGAACATCATTCTCCTCAAGAGCTCTCTGGTGATGCTCAAGTGAGACTTTCTTGTCAAAGGCCTCCCCACACAACTTCAACAAGGGAAGGAGTTTCTATTACTGGATCATACAACTTGGGTGGTTTAGTGACCACTCCATTCTCCTCATTAATTTTCCGGAGGCACTTGAGTGTCCCTTCCCTGTCAAGCCTTCCCACAAAAGTCACAAGGAAAAGACTTCACAGACGAAGCAGGCAACTTGTCAGTGTCCATTACTTTGTGACCATTCTCATGTATATTTCGGTGACACTTGAGTGTCCCTTTTCCTGCCGGAAACCTTCCCACAAAGGTCACAAGTAAGGGACTTTACAGCCAAAGCACACACCTTCAGTGGCTCAGTGTCCAGCATTTTGTGGCCATTCTCATAAATTCCTTGGTGACGCTCAAGTGTCTCTTTCCTCCAAGAAGCCTTCCCACAAATGTCACAAGGAGAGGACTTTTCAGTCAAAGTATGCAACTCGGGTGGTCCAGTGTCCCCCATTCAGTGAGCATTCTTGTTAATATTTTGGTGACGCTCAAGTGTCTCTTTCTTGCTGGAAGCCTTTCAACGAAGGTCACAAGACAAGGGCTTTACAGCCAAGGCAGACACCTTCGGAATTCCAGTGTTCCATATTTTTTGTTCTGTGTAAGTCATCTTTGGTTGGAAAAGTGAATCTTTCTCATGACCTTCCTGGTGAATCTTTCAGGACTGTTCGTCATCAGTATTAACCTAAGCATTCATCATCAGTGCTCAGTTCATCATCAGTTGACTTGGGAACATCATTCGTCTCATGAACTCTCTGGTGATGCACAAGTGAAACTCTTCTGCCGAAGGCCTTCTCACACAGGTTACAAGGGAATGAATTTCTGACAGAAGCACGCAGCTTGGGTGGTTCAGTGTCCACCCCATTCTCATGAATTTTCTGGTGATGCTTGAGTGTCTCTTTCCTGCGGAAACCCTTCCCACAAAGGTCACAAGGAAAAGTCTTTACAACCTTTGGTGGCACAGTATCTACTATTCTGTCGCCATCCTCATGATTTTTTTTGTGACGCTTAAGTGTCTCCTTTCTGCCGTAAGCCTTCCCACAAAGGTCACAAGGAAAAGTCTTTACAACCTTCGGGAGCTCAGTATCCACTATTCTGTCGCCATTCTCATGATTTTTTTGGTGACGCTTAAGTGACTCTTTTCTGCTGTAAGCCTTTCCACAAAGGTCACAAGGAAAAGTCTTTACAACCTTCGGTGGCTCAGTATCCACTATTTTGTGGCTCTTCTCCTGGTGAAATTTCTGGTGTTGCTTAAGCGTCTCTTCCCAGCCAAAAGCCTTCTCACAAAGGCCATGAGGAAAGGATTCCACAGCTAAAGCAGTCACTTTGGGTAGTCTTGTGTGTACTTTTCTGTGAATTACGAGATCGTTCTTCCGCTTGAAAGCTTTGCCGCAAACATCACACTGATGGGGTCTGTCCTCTGAATGAACCACCTTGTGCCGTGCAAGATAATCCCATGTCGCGAATTTTTTTCCACAAACTTCGCACTGATAGTGAGACTCCCCCGAGTGACCCTTCTTGTGTACTCGCAGAGTTTGTTTCCTGACAAACTTCTTGCCGCATACCTCACAATCAAACTGTTTTCCATCAGTATGTACCACTTTATGTGTTTGAAGACCACTGGACCATCTGAAGAGCTTCCCGCAGTGTTCACATTGATATGGCTTATGATCGCTATGGATCCTCTGGTGAAGTTTCAGGGTGTCCTTTCTCTTGAAACCCTTACCGCATTGATCACAGCTGAAAGGACATTCAACCAAATGCACAGCCTCATGTACCTGCAGGTCCTTGAGCCTCTTGGCACCTTTCCCACAGACGCCACAGATGTATGGGGTATCCTCAGAGTGGACCGCAAGATGAACCTTCAATGTGGCCTTTGAGCTGTACAGTTTCTTACAAATACGGCACTGGTTGAGAGGTTTTTCCTTTGGCACTTTTCTCTTCCGTTTTCGAGACACTTCCTTGTGATCCATCTGGTGAAGTCGGAGATCCTGTATCTCACTGAAAGACTGCCCACACTTCTCACATGTGAAAGGAGGATCCCCCATCTGTTGCTCATTCGTTGATGAAGGCTGGATACTACCACTCCCATGTTCTGGAGATTCAACCATAGGAACATGGTTCTCCTCCTTGGGCAACGAGTCATTGCTAGACACGTCAGGAGGAGGGCCCATGCACTTGTGATCCAGAAATCCCCTTCTACTATACAACCACTTACAAATATCACACCGCATGGGATGTTTCCGATACACCTTCTTCTTCCGTCTACGTTTCTTGCGCTTGGGGCCGTCAGGGTCCGGCTCTCGAGACACTGGATCAGCAGACACATTGCTGCTCCTCACATCAATACAACGACCACTTCTCTTCAAACGGCAGGCAGGGTTAAGCTTTCTATGATTTACAAGGTCAGTAATTCTCCCAAATGAATCACTGCAAGTATGACACTGGTGTTGTGTGTGATCTTTCGTAACATGGGCACTAACCTTCCACATAGTATCATATGCTATGCCACAAATTTCACATTTAAACATGGGAATGCAATTGTGCTTCGAGAAGCTGCTTGCCCGTCTGAATGTTTTCTGGCAAAGACCACACTTCCCAGTTATCCCCTTCGGGATATCAGTTTGCCTGTGTGGAGGCTTCGGACGAATTTTAGTCTTCGGACGAATTTTAGACTTCGGACAAATTTTACGCTTTGGCACTCTTGTAGGCTTTCTACAGGTGTTCGCTTTGAGGTGGAACCCAAGCTTACATGGACTGTCGAATGACTGGCCACAAACATTACAAGAGCAGTCTTGAGAATGTTCAACATGTCTGGTTAGTTGGTAACTTAACCTGAAACATATGCCACAAGAACTGCAGATATGTTTTCCCTTCTTGTCTCCATGTTTTCTGCTCCCGCAATCTTGTTCAGTCGCTTTTCGGCTACTGCTTCGAAGCCCACGACGAGTCTTTGCGAGTCTTTGCTTTCCCTTCTTGTCTCCTTGGTTTCTGCTCCCACAATCTTGTTCAGTCGCTTTATGGCTACTGCTCCGAAGCGCACGACGAGTCTTTGCGACTTTGGCCTGCCTCTGTTTCTGCTTACGTCTATATCCTCGCTTCTGGTGACCAAAAGTGGAAGGGCAACAACCTAGACAAAGAAATGGGAAAGTATTTCTTCAAGGTCATGAACAAGAACGAAAGAATGCATAGTGATTCCTTGTCTCATCTGTAGAACCTTTGCAACATGAAAAAGATATCCAACACTTCATAATTAGAGTGACCTCTGAGCCACGTCAAAAATAGGGATCATGTTTTCCATAAAACCAACTACGTACCATGTATGACGTCTCTGGACCTTATCGTTTACTAGTTATCATGTTTACAAGGTTTCAAGACTTCGACCTCTGTCAGCCTCAGAAGACCTTGGACTGAAATGTACTTCACATTGCCATGAACCTACATACCAAGTAGGAAGTCTCTGTACTTTTCGTTCACTGGGGGCGGTCACACACACACATACACCATATCTCCCCATTATCAAAGAAAATCCTTTTGCCTGTGGCAAGGAATCTAAACTGTGTAGCCCACAGCTGCTATAACATATTGTATGAGTGCTCGGAGTGGTGAACTTTCATTCATTTTTATTTCGTGGGATTTGAATGATACTGGTTCAAGAGGCCACTGAAGGCTCATCAAGCAACCATGGCATGTTGATATTGGATAAGCACTTACCGTTTTCTATTTGACTAGGGCTTGGACAATATCGAAGCAGGGGTGTAACTGATCACAACCTGTTCCCGAGACCACAATTTTACGTCCTCATCCAGTACATGGACTCGAGTACAACCATGGTAACTGTGCACAGCAGGCACTCATTCCAACTAACACGAAGTAACCCGCATAATATCCAAGCCCATTGCACCACAGCAGAATCTGGACATCAACACCTCGCCAATTGCAACTACCTGTACATGTACAGCCACCTGAAAAAATGCCTGGTTGCGAGTGAGCTGAGCAGAGATCTAACCTTTGTTGCATACGAAACTCCACTCTCCCAATATTCGCAGTTCAGCAACATTCCAGTGTATTCAATGATATAAACAGAAGTTGTAAATACACTAATACAGTGTCTCTTTAGGAGATATGTCTGAGTTCTACCTTCCTGCAGTGTTAGCGCAAGGTTTCAAAATTCGGGAGGGGGGAATTTCCCCCCTTCCAGAAATTTTGGGGGGAATTTCCAGATTTTGAGGGGGAATCGGGATCGCAAATTCTAAAATTCCTGATAAATGTAAACTTTTCCGACAATAATTGATCTTGTTCTAGTTCTATGCATTAGCAAATAACAGTTGGGCATCCGCAGTATGCCTACTGTTTAGAGGTTGCTAGAATCGGGTGTGACCCCCAAAACAGGGATTTTTTTTTTTTCAACTTTTTTTACAATGCGGGATTGGCGTGAAAAGTGCGCTTAACGCGCGAATGCGCTGCTTAGCGCCAACAATGGGGTCATTGCCATCACCACTAGTTACATTTACAGTAACTTTGCCAGGGAAGAGTGTACCAAACAAAATTTTCTGTGGGCTGGACAGTTTTATATATATACAGCAGTCCGAGTCTCTCTCAGGAAAACTACCTGCAATACCCACAGGATCGAACGATCACAGAGGTGCCACAATCACACTTCTGATCCAACTACTTGACATCTAATATTAATTTTAGATTTCAAATTGATACATTTTCAGGAATTATTCACAAGGATATTTTATCTTAGCCAGGATTACTGATCATTAGTCTACCTAAATGAATGAGGATTTGAATGTAGGACTAGCATACAAAACTATCATCATTCTCACTAACCTCTTGTGCTTCTTATGGGATTTCTTCTTCTTCTTTTTATGCTTACGTTCAGGTGATTCACTCTCTGACCTTGAAGATGAAATCCAGAAAAAGACGGATTATACCCTTCCCCTATCTTTTCTTGTCATATCTTTTTGAAGTTAATGAATGATTTTTATACTAATACTGTGAATTTAGCATGAATTTGTCTAACAAGTGCGTTGGTTCGCGAGCCCGAGTCATGCCTTTTTTTTGCGATCAGTGGTTCTCTAACACATACTCACGATATGAGAAGGGATAGGCTTTGAAACAGATGAAACATCAATGAGGTGATGAAATGTCTGAATACATGAGATGAAACATCCAACAAGTTGCACTCATAATTTCTGCACTACATTTTCCATATATATATACATAATGTATATCAACAAACCAAAACCAAAGATGGCCCATATCCACCAAGTTCTGCTCGTATCCGGGGGAACACATTAACAGACATCTAGTCTCGCTGGCTATTTGATATCCCAAGTGGAACCATTAGTAATGTTCAGAAGAGAACAAAAGATTTCCGCAGATCTGTACTTCGTACAACAACCGAGACATCAATTATCAATGCATGCTGGGATGCTTTTTGTATTGCACAATCGCCCTGGGACAAACTTCGAAGGCCTGTAACTGTAACAGAAAGTCCTATGAACATCGTGTCTGGACTGATATGGTTAGTTTTCAATCCTCTCGATAATGACGATCCTTGTGAAGTAATTTAGCCTGATCGATGTCTTTCGTGTCACAAATCTAATCAATTTGATTACTCCCGAGTCCTGACCTTGATACGTCACCTAATTCCTCTACATTTCTAATGTTGTTTATATCAATCGAAATCAATAACGAACAATTATTTTAGAAGGCAATCTCACCGACTTCCCTCCCGTTTTTTCTTCTTCTTCTTATCAGGTGAGTCCTCATCTGGTTCTGGGAGGATGCTGAGGGCAAAACAATAGAACAATTGGATGGATATAACTAGGAGAACACCTAATAAATGTGCGATGTATTGCATGTTACCTTACTGGGATGAATGACAGTCATGAAGAATTTATACATATTGGATAAGCCCAAAACTGGGAAGAATTTGAGAAATTCTCTGTCGGCTCTTTTTCAGTTTCCAAATCGAAAGTTGGAATGACAATAACTGCTTCCATTTCAGGTCTGAGGAACTGGGAATTTTTCAGAAACTCACCATTTGGTAGGTTATGAAACTGGAAGTTTCGCCCTATATGCTTTCAAAACTGTACTTTTAGTTTTGAGAAACCCTATTCTGTCAAATATTCTGGAAATCAATCACTACTGTTACATCATGGGAAATTACCAAATTACAAATAGGCCTAGGTGATCGGATACCGGGTGGTCAATTGTGGTCGGATACTGGTTAGTTTACTCTAGGCCTAGGGTAACTGAGGCAGTGTGGGGGTTTTCAGCGACCCTTGCTCATTTTTGCCAATAATTCTCACAAAATGGAAGTTCAACAGGAATAAGTGTCTCATCTGGATCTTTTCAAAAATTTCAACACAAAATACCTGTCAAATTAGGCATTTGAACCCTAAACAAGTATGCAACGATTGCGTAGTGATTCCTTACCTTGTAACTGAATTTATACATATGGATAAGCTCAGTTGGTAGGGCAGTTGGACTGGTGATAAGAAGGATGCGAGTTCAAGCCCTGGTCGGCTGGCTGTTTTGGCGCATCCTTTGGCAGAGTACTTTTGAGTACTGTCCTCCATTTGGGAGGTTCTATGCAAAATTATCTAGCTCGTCGGGTTTACATTAAACTTGGTGGGTTTGGACTATAATTAGTTCTGAACAACATGAAGGTCATTTCTAGGTCATCAGAGGTCAAATTGCAATTTTCCTAACTCCTTGACTGAATCTGGAACACTTCACACCAGTGCTTTAGACATGAATTTCAAATTGGGTGTCTCACGTTGAAAGTCACTGTAGCATGTACTAATCAGCATGTCTGAGTCACGAGCAATGGCGCGAAACGCGACCAGAGATGAACGGGCCCCAAAATACTG
>JAUOBX010138035.1:0-12456 GCA_032360705.1 Eupentacta quinquesemita
GTAGGATTCCCCCGCAGGACCTCCCGGACAGAGGTGATTAGTTGTGTTCGGAACTTCATTTGGGAAGTTCAGTAATGTTCTGTTCGTCTATAGAAATGTTCGAACGGGCGACATGGAAAAAAACCTTGATTTACTGATCGACTGACTTTGAGATACTTCAGTCCAGCTCATATTCATCCAGGATTAGTTTCACAAAACTGTAGAACTTTCAGCTTTGATGAATATCCCCCTAGTGTGATCAACTTACAAATCATGTTGCAACCGAGACGATCAAAATTGTCTTGTTCCTCGGGGACACAGTCCCTTCGTATGAATAATAATTACCGAGTGAAACGGAAGGTTACGTTCGATTGAGCATGATAGTAGAAGTTAACACTATGAGAAGAGTTGACGTGTGAACTTGTGTAACCATCCGAATACAGGCCCCAGCTCTTGTCAAAAGATTCAGTCAGGCCTACTGTCGAATCGAATGTAAATTCCACTAAGAACGATATTACTTTTGTGGACGGCATTTCATTTATCAGAATTTTTATTTTAATAAGAGAGTTCCCATTATGCCATAATTGAGATATCAATCATTGTTCTATGCACAGAGGGCAGGATGACGGGAGATATGTCATATATATATATATATATGTGGAGAGAGTAGCTCATTTGTCTACTAGTCTCTAGTGGTTGGAGGGTATGAATTGCTCACTTGTGTACCCCCATAACTAACAATTTTGTTAAGATCTTTAATATATTGACATTGACAGAAAAACATATTCAAATTTCAGTTCGGGTATTACTCGACGCTTTATTCCGTAATTGTGTCGAATCAGTCTCGTAACAGCAGAATATCAGTTTTACGACCACGCCTCGGAGAATCGCCCTCGCGGGGAATCATATTCATGTGTATAATTTCAATAAATCACCGCGTCGTTGTTAACAACAGTTCCTCTGCTCAGTTACATTAGGTTAGGTGTTGAATCACGAAGACTGGGTGGTGATAATGTTTTATTCTGTCGATAAGGCTTCGGATTGACATTTAGGTAGCGAATGGGGATGGTTTGGGGACCGTATCGTAGTTCAGAGCATAGAGGAACGATCACTCAGCACCACGCAGATAACTTGCTAACACTGACGTAGAAGTGGAGAGGCCCGCCGTGACAACATTTACACATGTTTCCGAATGAGATGAGAGCCAATGGAAAATAACACCTTCAAAACATAAACAGAGGGGAAGTAAAATAAATTGTATAGCGAAGTGGCTTTCGTATCGTGCCGAAATTTTAGGAGACATCTATTGCTACTTCATTTGTTGCATCGATAGCACTAGACAATAGGCGTGTTGTGCGATGATAAGTTGATTCCTACCATTTGTTTAACGAGTCTACTATATCTGACGTTTGATTTTTGTACAATACCAATTGACTCATCAGGCAGTTTAATTTGTCGATTCTTGAATTAATTTGCTCAAATTTTACTCTCAAACTTATCTTACTAGCATTAATGCGTTAAATCCGACGGTAGTGTGCTCGAACGGCTATAGATATATCATATTTTACTATTGTAATATATATTATGAATCAGTATAGAATCTTCGTAAGTAAAAACAGAAGAAAGAGAGCTTGATTGAGGAATAAATGAAATATTCAAGTAACGCATCAGTTTCTATGTTTTAGAAATTTACTCCTTTTTAGGAGACAGTATTACCCCATGAAGGTAACCTCGGTCAGTTATCGATCGTCATATGGACTATTTCTGAGTAAATGATCTTGCCTTTCTTCTACATCGAGCATCTATACTTTAATGTTATTCTGGCCATCGCACATGACCGCGTACTGATTAGCACGGCGAAAGTATAAGAGGGAAATATAAACCGCCTGTCGCGAATGTCATAATGAATTCCGTGACACTGAATACGAAATTACGATATGTTCTACTTCCCAGAGTACCTGTCATTCTCAAATACTAGACTGCTAGGGAGATGAAGGTAATTGAGAGACACGAATCGTTGAAGACTATCATAACCAAGCCTCAGCAGGATTAGAGTGAACCACGATAGTATCGTGGGATATCATAGTTGTGGCCTCTAGTGACCCTCAGATGACCCCAAAACAGTAGGGACCATGTAGTCATCATGAGGAACACACATATCATGTATGAGATGGATGCATCCAAGTGAGGTTGAGTTATCGTGTTAACAAGCTGAGATTGGCCAAGATATAGATTTGTCTACAATTTCCTATGTTCCCACAAAATGACACCCGATCTACACCAGAAACAATTGCTCCGTGTACTCCTCATAACAAAGCTGCATACCAAATTCCGGCCCGGTCAGACCAAGCATTCTGGACTTATGCTGGTAACAAGGTTTTCAGAGTTGCTACATCTAGTGACCTCAGATGACCTTTGAACTGATCCCAAAACAATAGGGACCGTGTACTCATCATGGGAAACCCATTTACCGAGTATGAGCTGGATTCATCCAAGTGAGGTTGAGTTTTCGTGTAAACAAGCCAGGCGTTACATACACACATACACACATGGCATACTGACAAACGCCGCATTGACGGGTACCCGTCACGTACTTGTTAGTGCGGAGGCCGATCGGCAACCCCGAAGTAGACCGCGGTGTAGCAGCAGGACGAGCGCCCAGCTGGGGTTGGCCTCCCAGTGAGCAGCGGGACGTGACGTGCTATCTCTTTATGAGCGATGCTCCCGAAAGCCTACTGCCAAGTTTCGAGGTGACTGTGGAGCTGAAGGGGCAGCGGGGCAAAGCTCGCTGGTATGTGGTAAGGTAGTCGTGGTGCGTGCAGGCACTCTCAATTCAGTCAGCTTACACAAGTGCGTACATGGCACTCTCAATTCAGTCAGCTTACACAAGTGCGTACATGGCATACTGATAACCGCCGCATTAACAGATACCGGTCACGTACTTGTTAGTGCGGAGGCCGATCGGCAACCCCGAGGGAGACTGCGGCGTGGCAGCAGGACAGGCGCCCGGCCGGGGTTGGCCACCCGGTGAGCAGCGGAGCGTGACGTGCCGGCCCTTTATAAGCGATGCTCCCGGAAGCCTACTGCCAAGTTTCGAGGTGACTGTGGAGCTGGAGGGGTGGCAGGGTTAAGCGCGCTGGTACGTGGTAATATAGTCGTGGTGCGTGCAGGCACTCTCAATTCAATCAGCTCACACACGTGCGTACATGGCACTCTCAATTCAGTCAGCTTACACACGTGCGTACATGGCAGTCTCAATTCAGTCAGCTTACACACGTGCGTATATGGCATACGGACAACCGCCGCATCAACGGGTACCGGTCACGTACTTGTTAGTGCGGAGGCCGATCAGCAACGCCGAAGGAGACCGCGGCGTTGAAGCAGGACGGGCGCCCAGCCGGGGTTGGCCACCCGGTGAGCAGCGGAGCGTGTCGTGCCGGCCCTTCATAAGCGATGCTTCCGGAAGCCTACTATCAAGTTTCGAGGTGACTGTGGAGCTGGAGGGGTGGCAGGGTTAAGCTCACTGGTACGTGGTAAGGTACTATCATGACTGCATAGATTCGTTCAACTGCGTCAGGGAATAGAAAACGCTTCGGTATTGTCACACACCAGGAAGAGTCGTCATCTCCGCGCTTTATCTATTCCATATCGACGAATCGACTACAGCACTTACTGTATAGTTACAGAACTGTATTAATGTACCTAAAACCCTTCGACACGGGAACTCGTAGGAAAATGTTCACAAATTAACGGGAAAATAACAACAATTCCATAAAAATTAAAAACCAATCTAGGTTGTTTTTATTATCATATTCATTCATAATATTTCCACTTTGAGGCTTACAACAGTATTTCTATGGAATTTTAGGGGTAAAACTGAGTGGTCTTTCTTGTAACTTTCTATTTTTCAATAGGAATGGAAATTGGGCTGAATTTCTACTTTTCGAAAAACCAACACTAGAATTGTACTCCTTCAAAATATAGGTCATTGAAACTTGTTGGGTACAGCTGTGGCTTTGTGTGATGGGAGACGGGAGTAACGTTTCATCCCATCTGGAAGAGCATTGTCGAAATTACATTTGCTGATAATTTCAGCCTATTCGGGGCTCTTTTTCCTGTTTTAGGGCTCCTGGACGGGGGTAGGAATTTTTTTCGGAATGCTGTTGACAGCACGCTCAAAATCTAATCGGTCATCATGTATTGAATTGCTGACAGGGTGAAAGAGTAATCTCTCAGCTTTGCAGCGGTGTATAGGTGTTACCCGTTGCGAACTTCTGGAAAGCTCAGGACGGCTGGAAACGGACCCAATTTAGTGTGTAAGTTAATTATAGAAATAATACCGGTGTGCTACCACAAGGACGTGCAGAGAGACATCCTGGGCTGCTGCTGTAGTGCTGCCACTCCTATATTTTTAAAGATTTTTCCAATTTTCACTGACTTTGACCTTGATTGACACCTAATTGTGAAAGATGATCACCCCATGCTATACCAGAAAACTTTACATAAAGTGAAAGATAATTTTGTCCCTTTCATGTAGAAAAAGTGTTCAGCCAGTGGTTGTCATACCTTTTGAGCAACAATTAAAAAAAAATCCCGGATTCTACTCATCCGTTTTGTACCCAAATCAGTCTCCATGCGTTCAGAAGAAATCAGATGAGCGACGTAATACTCGGTCCTGAGATAACATACGGTAGGTCTCATTATTTCTCCAAGGTAAACAGACTTTATCAACATTCAGTGGAATATTTACTTTATCGACTCACGGTGTATACTGTTTCTACCAACGTACACTAACCAATTATCACTGGCACTTGAAGTGCGCTTTCTCCACTTCACATTCTAACGAATTTGACACCTTGAAGTTATTTATTGATAATTTACTAATACACAATCACGACATTCATTCAATTCAACACTTTGAATGCGAGGGTAGTACATTGCTCATAATCCCGGCGTATTTTCCTATAAAACAAAACAGTCTATGGCGCAGTCTAGCAGAAAATTAAAAACAGATTTCAGCGGAATCAGTCCGTGGTAATCACAGAAATCGTCGATATTTTTAGCAGTTCTAATAGGATTGCTATTATTTCGTGATCATGAGTACACACAGAAATGACATTCAACATTTGTTTAATAACCACCCGTCCTTATGTTTTGGATTTCCCCCTGTAAGTACGACTGAGTGTTAAAGTTAGAGACGATATACACTTGCAATATATGCATTACAGCATATTTGATTATGATGTTATTACCACTGACAACCATCAACCAAATACCTCAATAACACAACGCTATCGGACTATGAACACACTCGTACAACAATGTATACCCTATCTGACGATTTGACTGCGCGGCAGACACGCTACGCATCTTTATTATGCATCCTTGCTGGTGTGGCGATCCCTCTACGAGCCTCAGTCAATTACCAGGGTCTACGGATGAATGGAACGTTATTCATGCCAGACAATACGTAACACACCAATGAATCATGTCATTAATCAGTATAGCTTATCTGCTTATACTTTGATTGACTATGGATGGATTGATAATTTATTGTGTAGTGTACAAAAATAATTGAGCGCAGGTTGGCTCGTAATTGAACGAGAGCGCATAAAGTTGCGACTGAAGCAATGTATGACGTTTACTGACGCAATAAAATAGTTCATTGCTTCAGCCTTTCTGGAACGTCACCCAGGCAGATCAGCCAGGTTGGAATCGTTCCTTCATATGGGTAACTCACCTTTCTGCCTCTACTTGATACTGTGCAAACACCTCCAGATGGCGATTATCACGCACTGGATAACCCTTATCACGCACCTCTGCACAGTCTTTCCGCTTCCCGTTACATAAAAACGTACTAGGAAAAATGACTACTTAAATATACACGTTTTATTGTAATCCAGGAAAATGTCCACATTCCAATCTAAGAGAACTCACATGTATATATGTTGAGCATGACAAGTGTAATATACAATGATAGAAACATCCAACAAATCGCAGAGGAAATCTTATATTTATTGCATAGTTTTGGAAGTAGACAAATAGCTTCTTCGTTCGAAAGTGTGTTTATGTCAAATGACCTCGGATGATAACAATTTTGTGCATGAAGAAAGTTCGCCAATCTTTTCTGCAACATTTTCAATATGTATATGTCCTTTTGTATCAAAATTAGATTCCCCCTCTCATTTCCAGACATATATAGAAAAGGCAAAACGAAACAAAAAAATGATTTCGCAGCATTTGGATACAGCTTCGGACAGTTGACTAATGCAAGCTCTATTGATATTTAACTTTGATTCAGTTTCACACATTAACGTAATATTTGCAGTTAATAGCCCATGGCAGATCTTGGGTATATTCTAAAACTATAATGGATCATTCCAGACTTCGGCAACTAAACTTGTCTGTGGATCGTCAAGGTATTACCATGCTAGTCCGTGTGTCCGTCAGCTTCATCGGAGCCCTGTCGGATGCAGAATAACCTTCATCTCAATGTGTTATTACTCATACTTACGAGTTACGAGTATCAATTCTATGACTCCCATCTACTTAGAAGACATTATAACACTGATCTGCCCCGGTAGGACTAGCTAACGCTTAGCTTCCGACAACACCCAGCTCAAAGACCAAAGCATCCGGGGAACCCTAAATCTACTGACGCGAGGGTTTCTTCTGGTATGGGTATGTGGAATGGGCTGCCCGGTAAAGTTAGGAAGTCGCTACATTGGCATCATTCGAGTTTGAAACTTAGGACATACCATACTTGTACTCTGGGTGCTAGCGTCCTTTCTGTGTTTGTGCTTGGTGTACAGCGCTACGTTCTCGATAGCAGCGCTCTAGTAATGCTCACGTTCTTGTATTATTGTTATTGTTAATACTAGAACTGCACATCTGCCTCTATGTGACGTACGTCGTATTATTTAAATTTTCCTCCACGTTTTCATTAAAAAAAAGTCATATAGCGAAATACCATATGACTGATAGGAAATACATAAAATAGTTTATGACTTATGACTAGGGGATTTGTCTGACTGGTAGTCATATTTTGCATGTTTGACGATGCCTACGTCGGTAAGTTTGATGAACAACTGCCCAGATGGCACGATGCCTAGAAACATTCCGGGGTGCTACTGGTTACGCCATGGCTCATTAAACATTCAATATCGATCAGTGCTCGTGCAAACAGTGCACGTGGAATAAACACACCAGATTCACTGCTTGTATGTGTTCACAAGTTAGGACCACAGGGTTGTTACTGGCAATATATTTTACATATATAGCTCAATTCAGTTGCTATAGTCAGTAGTAATATGTTTTGACTTGATGACGAACTAATGTCCTAATAGATTATCGTATCCAACCGAACGCAAATATAAAGAAGCCGCTATTGATACAATTTAACACAGTGAACATTGACAGCGAATATTTTCACCAGCACAAATATAGTTGAAATAATCCAGTTTGTCATTTCAACCACGAACGTACATTTTTACTAGAGACTTCTGATAACGTTATAACGTAATCATTTGACTTACTTCGAAAGAGCTCCATTTACCATTCGATTTACTTTTTGAATGAGGAAGAGGCGGACCCACTACTTAACTGTTGTTAAATCTTTTGAACAACTCGAATTGTGGCCTGCAGCTCATATGTATGCAATATGCATGCATCATGTATGTTATTATAACCTGAATTGTGTGGGATTTAACATGCTTCGCTAATCAGAAATACCAATGACAGGGATATGATGAAATATATGGTGTATTTGATAATATTGTATATCACACAGAGCATTAGATTGTATCATTGTTTTCTTGGAAAATATGTGAAACCACAAAATATGTCACATAGAAAGACTGTTGTAACTAAACCGAAATGGATTCGCGTATCAGTTAATCGTAGTGCTCTTTTGAAAGTTTGTTAACCCCACTACTATAGAGCCACTGCTCGAGATGATCGAAAGTAAATCTCCAATCAACGGAAGATACACACATAATACGAACTGCCTGGCTGACCGGAGTGGTGACAATGTACTTTCAAGTTTACTTGCAAGCTCAAACAGTCGTATATCGTAATAATAATCCGGTGGGAACACCGATATATCACACAATTCCCAATATTCAGCTATATCCTAACATAATTGGTACGGTATGCGAAATGTTGTCGTGGCAGCCGGTTTTTTCATGGGTAATCAAATTTACTATCGCAACTGCTTATATTGTGGATTATGGAGATGTGATGAATGACGAAACCTTCAAAACCTGTCGATGTTTTCCTACAGTGTGAATCAGTGTCACACAGCATGACGTACATATATCAAAATGGCATAATCAGGACTCTTCTCAAAGCGTTTTTTTTCTTATACGACTTGACTGTTGCAAAATATTTAGTACTAAAATGGTAGCTATATAGACACATTTCACAGCGGTAATTCGGATATGAAAAAACGATAATAACGAAAGTTATTTCTTTTGATGCAATATTCTAATAGTTGGTTATAACAACGACGTTTTGATGTTATGATTCGGGATAGGAAGTCAACACGACGTAATGGTATCTGCTTGATTGAAGATATTGCAGATAGCAATAAACATTACTTGGCCTAGTTGTGAAGGCATGGGCCCGGGCATACGGTTTACGGTTTATGATGACAACGCAATTGATATGATATGATATAGACTAATCCAACAGGAAGAAGGGCGATCTTCATACGTATAATTAACGCTGGGCGACAAAACACAATAATATTAATTAACACTGTCTGTCTCGTTGAACTAGGCACCTATAAATAAATTATACAATATGCATATACAAATACATCTGATTGATTGATGACTTCCAGAAGCGATTGGATAATCCATATCTCACACTTAGCTATATGCTTGATTCCATGGCCACTGTTTTACATAATATAAATAGAGATGACGTTTGATGTAAAATATTCTCAAAACGTGTACAAACGTGCATAGCCGAGAGAAAGAACAGTATAGTATCATCAATACAACTGGTTGCCATTTGTTTGAATCTCTATTCACAATTCCAGTGATCAGTAAATTTTAGTCGAGATGAATTTTCTTCATTTAATACAATATTTTCATAGCACTCCGCGCACGGCCTCGAAGCGCTAAACAGAGAAAAACAATGACTAACAAATAATGCAACATAAGCAAATTAGATTTCAAATTATGACCGTAATCATCAATATAACACTGACCTAAAGATTTGCCACAGTACGGCACAGCCACAATACTGCTGTCGGCCAAGAAACATACAGACGGCGTCTTCCGCAAGGTCTTTGGAGATATAATGTTGGAAGTGTCAGTCCACTCTACTATGTGAACTAATCAGATACAGACAGAAACCATTCATGTTTGCAACGATGGAACAACTTCTTATTCATCACATCAATCCGATATTATCTGCACATTTCTCAAATAAGACACACACATAACATTACACGGTGCTTCTGCAGAGCAGGCATACAACGTGCATGCCTTGGACATTATTCCAAAAGAGGTTTCAACAATGTCTGTTGACTCACATCCTGCATAACACCTATGGATTTATGCCATATGGCTCCACATGCCATACCTTGCACATATCCAACATCCCTGTCAGATATAACCAAATTTGGTCTTATCAGTCCGATATAACTGTTTACACATGTCTGAGTAGTCTTCATATCAGTTATATCTTGCCTAATCTGGCTATATAAATGAGTTATTCGCCAGATATATCCAGATATATTTAGGGCGTATGGATGATTCAAACAGAAGTTCTTCCTCAATAGTATGCCTAATGTAACAAGTGTAACAACAGTAAATTCCTGTGTGGTTTTCGTTCTGTCGACGGATTGTTAAAGTGATCTTGAGAGAAATCCAACACGTCGAGCTCTAGTTTTACTATAGCCATGCATATATATAGAGCCCTGAATCATATGGCCCCGTGATTACAATATAAATTGATAAAGTGGATTCCCCATTTGAAATCAATTACAAGTGATGAAAGACTTCGCACTATAATAATTAAAAGATAACACGGCATGACAAAGGTATCATCCATATAGTCCGTAAGTATGGAAACATTGCCTACAGATCAACGTTTGATTTATCATTCAGAGACCATAAAAGTGCGATGCCGCCAATATTTAGCAGTTTATATTCCATAAATAACATGGAAATGGGCATACAGACATCCATGACATTAGTAATTGGATGTTCGATGCAGGGGTAAACGTACTTTCGAGTCTGATAACGATGGACAATCATGTAAGATAGAATATGATACATTATTTATGTTCATATCACATCGGCATAATCACATACGTGTAAATGCTTCATATAGTTAATGTCATTCCATGTGGTATCAGATTTTGGTGCAAAATACTGCAACGTAATTTTTATTATTACATTATTATCACATTGTTCTGTTTTTTAGTATTTGAGGCACGATATCAGGTATATGCCAGACATATTTAACGAATTGGTAATTTATCGTCATATAGTATGTATATACTCTGTTTAATAACAGATGTTGACAATAACTGGTACTACTATACTCCTCGAACACTAGCAGTAACATACATGCATTCGAAGAGGCATATCAGCCATTATACACACGCTACATGCAATGGATGGGTCTCTCATCTGCTAAAGGTATAGCAGTTATTGATTGGTACTCATTCATCCTTTGCACGTCAGCAAATGTCAACAAGCCTCAGAATGTGCAATGGATTCGGAGGAACACATACCCCCATGGTATAATCCTGTTGTTTATGCTCTACTTGGGCTATTTCAAAATTAATAATTCATTGTTTGAAGAAGTCTGATTCGTGTTGTGGCCTCCGCAAAGCAGCACTTTACTCCCAGACATCAATTAGACGGCGAGCTGCCTGAGACAGTTTCAAAGCCGTGATATTTATGTGGCACAGCTCGATTGTTATGATGGGCTGTTTGCCTTTTACTGGAGGCTGCATTCAGGGCAGTGACATAATGTTATGACCCCTAACTACGATACAGAAGTTCCTGGTACAGCGCCAATGTCATCATCTGATATCCGAATTTCTCGCGTTGCAAAATTGCTAGGCGTAGTTGATCGGATAACGGTAATCGGATACGAACAATGAACCAATCGTGCAAGAGTGCCCATTCGACACGCATATGTTGGTACTTCGAACATAGTCATCAAATTCAGTTGTGTCTTATACTATTTTGATAGCTACATTGAAAACGTTTGAATGTTATGTTATGGGGTTGGAAGTTAACACGATGTATATCAATGTGCCAAATTAAGGAAAACTGCTAATCGCCTGACATTAATTTAAACATTCCAGTGGCGTTTATCTCACGTAGGCGAGATTAATGATGATAACGCGTCAAAATGGATATAAAACAGATCATGCTAACGAGAAGAAAATATGTTTTTCGATGGTGAACAGGTGAATGGGCTCGTTGGCCATGAGAAAAAACAGGTGTTTATTTCATATCAATGTCCACTGCTTGAGTCGTTGAACACCACGCCTAGTGGGGAATTAGTAATGCAAATATACTCACGGATTATTGATGACTTCTTAGAGAAAATCTTGTTCTTGTTCCAAAGTCAAAGGTTACAACATCTATGGTATGAAGAGTATCATGTCATCGTAATCATATTATTTAGTGCAACTGCATGTTGTCATTCGCTACCACTGATTCGAATGAGATTTGCCTCCGTTAGATCTGACCATTATATGGCGCTCCGCGAATGATGGAACAACCATGCGTGGTGACGCCAAACACTATTCGAGAATCATTCTGGATTGAGACTTAATTATATTTAACCCAGCTCCATCCCCCATCTCATCCAACCACTCCTCCCACACCCCTGCATGAAGCTTACATTCGTTTACCGCAATGAATATTTATGCTGGGAATGGTGTACCTACCTTCCCCATTATTGTAACAGCCGGTATCCAGTAGCCTATAAGTTGCAAATATTCACGACTAGGGATGGTTAATCCTTCCTCCCCCTCTCCCCCTTCGCCCCACCTCCTCAACCACCATGACAAATAATTCGGTTCGCCACTACTCCCGGACGTACTATCTCAGGGGTTACCGCCTCTGAGTTAACCGGAATGTTTTCTCTTACCTGTAATCCATATCGGGGATTGAATCTAGGTTCACCTAAGGAGAACATAAGGATTGCCATATGTATCCAGATATAACTTGATATAACGCGATATGCTTATGAGGTCTGGATATGGCCGGATATAACACGATTTTTATTCGATATAGAATATCAATTTCCAGATATAGATTAAAATATGATTTGGCCGATTTATTTTTCATCTGGACTCCTCTTCCATAAAACCCATATCAGATGTCGAATAAACTCAAATAAAAATAAACTTCGAAAAATAAGGGAATAGTAAAAAATATGTGGCTTTCCAGTAAGAGTTGGATGAGAAGGTATCAAGTAAATTCGAAACTGATCGTCTTA
>JAUOBX010138146.1:0-12456 GCA_032360705.1 Eupentacta quinquesemita
TAATTATAGGTTACAATGATACACACTCAACCGGCCGATCTCAGTAGTGGCAAAATCTCTCCTAAACAATTGCTCGGAGTATCGCATCGCAGTTATATGTGAAAACTATAAATGGAACACTAAATTCAGGAGCAGAAGCGAGATCACTTTATAAACGCAGGTTAGGTTGATTATTGTCCGTGTTTTTGGAATTTCAAATAACCTGTGAATGAACCAGGTAGATTCGAACTTGGTCATGCTCCACCTCATTGCGTCATTATAATATATAGGGGAAATAATCCCCCGGTACATCAATTTACACATCGTGTACGTACATTACGTAATCGTACAGTAGAACACACACCATGACCATGACACCATACAAGAAGCACAATATGTAACACAACGGTATAATTTCTCTAATTAGGTCGTTCCCATGAACTCCCGAACCCATCTAGGCCTCAAACCACTCGGAACAGAATACGGATGTCGCCCCCTCATAAGACAATTTTAATGTGACGCAACGAAATGTAACACGTGATAAACAATGTCCGATTCGAATGATTATTACGAAAACGGCTTCGTTACTAACAACATGTCACCCTCGCTGAAGTGGTCGAGAGATGTTATCTCTTTGATCATTGTACCACGTCGTCCTATCCGGTTGAACGTGAATGAACATCGACGGGCAGGCGAGTGTCTGGATGCACCCGTTGTTTCAACGAAAATATTGTCGATGTTCCTCCCAGTCTTATGAACCCTTATAGGGGGACGCTTCACCCGAGTTTCCTCTCTGTAATATATGCTCTCATTTTATTAAGGTGATCATTCATTATTTAACAGACAGGAAATCCTGAGCCAAACACCTACCTCATATATCCACAAGGAAATTGAACAAACCTTAACGTCAGTGGCTACGCCATCATGAAAATGTATGTATAGGTACCATGTTTCACAGTAAAAACCACAAACAATTTATTTTATATCGGAAAAGATCTGCCAACTCACAGTTTGCCTGGTTCTATAATATGGTAAACCTGTCGTACATATAAAACCCACCCCTCCCCTCTCCGTCCAACCAACATCCAACGTAAGCTATCACAATTCTAGAACTGTCACTATGTATAGATGACTTACCGTATCCAACTTTTGTCGTTCACGGCTCACCGTGGTATTTCGTATCATGACGATTGTACTTTAGGGAAATCATTTTAGGAGAAGTGCGCTGTCCGCTGTCAATCAGACAATGCCCGCAATATGCAATACTGACGGGAGCTGATTACAGAAGGGCGTCTCTCGAGGAAAGGGACGCAGTAATTGGCGGAATGTTGTCCTTAAATCCAGAGCAAGCGTTGACTTGTATTTGGTGTGAATTTTTACACTTCCCGACTCCCGACACACGTGCATAGAGATCCATGTTACACGTATATAATTTCATGTATTGTTCATATAGATGAACGTAATTTTACCCGCACCTAAATAACATAATAATACTGATACTATTATCAATAATTGACCCAACTATTGCATTCAAGGCAAAAATCATTCCCAATCCCTTTCACTTTCATTCAATAGTACTGACCTCGAATCTTCACTACCAGTGACCAAACACCTACACAAGATGCGGCGATCTGTTCAGAAATAGCTATATCTTGGGTAATATAGCGATGTTTTGATTTAGTCGAATATCAGAAAATAACAGTCAGTCATTATACTCGTAGAAGGAACTGTTGAGTGGACATGCATCAGCTGTGGATTCATAACGACCATTGAAGGTGCTTGTGACTGACATAACGATATTATCCTACCAATCCAATCATGCCAGCCCATCTATCATTCAACACATCTTCTGAATTATCACGTCCGGGAGATAACGGCAGTCATGCTTTGATTAGAGGAAGCTCCTCACGATTTAGGCTCCCATATCTCAGCAAGCAAGAGGCAGAGAGTGTGAAGTTATGACATTCAGGCACCGCAATGCTAACTTATCGTCTAATTCAATTGGGAAATTAGTATTGGTGTCATATACCTCACCAG
Organism: Eupentacta quinquesemita; assembly: GCA_032360705.1. Taxonomy (NCBI): domain Eukaryota; kingdom Metazoa; phylum Echinodermata; class Holothuroidea; order Dendrochirotida; family Sclerodactylidae; genus Eupentacta; species Eupentacta quinquesemita. Next base: position 2,017 of record JAUOBX010138146.1, read on the forward strand.
AGAGAAAATCCCAGTGTTGTCGATGTGATAATTTATGTATAGTCAGATAGAGTTGAAAAACACGGCGGGTAGTTGGGGTGAAAAACAGACCACCCACCTACTAGTCGTGAGAAATTTGAACACATATTTTGGTATAGGTTTCTTTTTCATGGATATGAAACAAAAAGTGTACCAACATGAATCACTAATGTAATAACCCACACGATTTGCGAGTTTGCGAGTTTTCCCAGATGACGTGGACTTTTTTTACCCCATGGTTCAGTGTCCAGTTGGAGTATAAAAACAATCCCAGTTCCTTAATGAAATGGTTCATATTCAGCACCACATTTTATAATTACTATATGATTGAAACAGAGAGTATATCTATGTTCTTATAATTCCTACCGATGTATTAATTGACATTTTCCTTACTAACTGTTGTGTTTTCCTAACACTAATTGCTGCTATTTCAGCCTAATGTTATAGCCTAACACAATATATACGCCTGTAGTATATGGGTATGCTTTTTTTTCAGAGTCCTCAATCGTTTCCCTACCCTATACGTCCCAACCCTGGGCCCACAGCTGGATGTGATACTGATTTATTATAATACTCATGATAAAACTAATGAAACATGGCTAATATATTATTTTAGGGGATATTGAACAGCCTTGATAGACCCTTGTTGGTCTCGGAAGGTGTGGTTCGTTTCCAGCCGTTTATCGTTTAACAATACGGGTAATTGATGCAGAACTCAATCCGAAATGCCTGGTTAGGGTTCCATCTCACGTACAATCAAACTTTTTTCATGACATCCTGGGTCGCTATTCTGACGCATGTTGCTTCCAATGTGTTTTCATCTGTCTTAACTGTTTACCATTCCTATTCCTGTCTAATCGTATATACAATGATATATTCATATTTTTATTGTACCATGCCGAACTTATCATGTGTAAGATCTTAATTTCCTTCAATGGAGCAATAACGTTTTACTTATTTACGTACCTTACCCTGTTGGGTTTATTTGTTGACGTCATGTCTCGGATGTTGCTTATCGTTCAAGAAAATCGCACACTTGGTCGTAACTGATATTTAATGGAGTTTCTGTGTAGCGCAATTATTCATCCCCAGCTCGGTGAAAATCACCAAAGATTAGAAATGTACATTTCAGAGAGAACTGTAAGTTCGTTGTTCAAAGGGGAGCCGATAACAAAATATGCCGAGTCAGCGTTATGTAAGGGGAATGACCGTACCTTGTAACAATACTGCCTGCAGCCGTTTGAATTTTTGGTAACTCCACAGGAGCTATCTATGTATTAAGTGCAAAACACGTGCGGACCGGCAAATAACGAGAACAGCGATGTCAACATAATCATTCGGTGGTTTTCGAGTCAAGCTCCATTAGTATGCAGTTTGGGTAGACCAGTCAAGTGTCTTTCGATTACGGTAGCCTATCATGGATATCTTTGCCTTAGAGCTGTGGGAGCACTATCACATTCCTACATCGGCATCTCCCCTTAAAACACCCGAGAGTGTTAAGGAATAAGGACTTGACTGGGTAATGAAATAATTGGAATTGAAGTAGACGGTGTAACATTGTCTGCTCATCAAATGTCGATCACTTGGACGAGTTCTCATACGTAACACAGGCCTACATTTCTTAGCTACTCGAGAGAAACAGTGTTGCCTTCAGCGAGTCTCCACATATTTGATAATTACAAGCCACACAGTCGATACAGCACTTGGGTATGCCCTACTGATCACAGACTGACGATACAGGTTCATAACGAAAAACGGTGTTTGAGAGTGCTTACTTACATAAATACTTGTGAGCAAAATCTCCAACATCTTCAATGTTCTCAAAGAAGTCACAGCAACCCAAATTTCATATCGAAATAAAGCTTATCATGCCCTCTTACAAATGAAGCAATCCATAGGTCAGTGGGATGTATACTGTTTGTATATATTTTTTTAGAAGTGTCGTTTTGCTTCGGTAAATTATACCGGTGCCTATTATATTGAGTTAAGAGGTCACTTTTGTCTGGTAGGGAGCGGGAGGGTTATCACATCGCAAAGTCAATCATTGCTATATACCGAAATATTACGCTATGTCGTCATTTAAACAGGATGTCAATTAGTACACAAGCCCTCAACGAAACGCAAGACGATATCTCGAACCAGAGGATCTGACAGAAAAACATAAATCAAATCATTTGCAAATCCATAAACCAGTTGCGATAGTTCACATGTGTTGTTTACGCTGGAGTGTTCCAGTCAAAAAGCTATGCTAAGTGAATATACAGTATAATGTTACAGGCTGCACTGTATATATACTGTTTTTTTTGGATATGTAGTTAGTGTATTCTGTCACGTCCCCTGTGGAATCCCGATATTGTTACACGCTGGTCACTGATTGTTCAACCTAAGCCTATTGAGGTATCCTGATCTTCCCGAAAGCGGTCGAGAACGAGCCTCTCACTCACACATCCGATTACTCACAGCTAGAAAGTTATCAATTGTAGTAACTTAAGAGAATGTAAGGAAGAAACATATTTCAATGCTAGGCCGAAGTGATCTCTGATGACTGTGTGATCCAACCGATAGAGAATAGGATTAACTGCCGTTGTATGTTTCATGCTTTACATGGCGGATTGAGAGAAGCAATCCATTGCTTTACTGGATAAAAATGGCGTGTGTGCCCAACTATTGTCTGATGTTTCCCGGTGTTTTCCAAACATTGATTCGTCAGCTAAAATCTCTGAGGTCCCTTTCCAACTGGAGGCACTAGATTATTCACAATAGTCTATCGCCTTCGACTTCCGGGCTTATCAGTATTAACTTACCTCATCTTTTCATGGTGAGTAAGACTATTTTCATTTGAATGTTTCTTGCAAATTCCATGGGGAAATTTCAACGCGTTGTTATCCGATCCTAACCCTAGCTTGTCATATTTTAATGACTCTCCTGTTTCATATTCTTCAAGAAGTGTTGTGTTCGCTATCAGTGTAATTTACAGAATACTTATTACAGCCATGCTCCGACAATCGGACAGAGGACTCACCTACTTTAATAGCGACTTTATCCCTATGATTAATGTAGAGTGTCACTTCAACTCAATTGGGCTACCAATTGATCATTACGAAGCCTGAAATAGGTTAATTACAATTGACCAATCAGTGCTGCAAGATAAAGCCTCCAGGCTCTAGTAAATTCTTCTAGTGTATACGAATCTACTTCACGCCGATAACTGGTTAAAAAGGGACACAGTTACTCAACCCATCTATATTACCTTTGATAATGCAGCCCAATGCTTGAATACTGCCATCAGAAATGTACCCAAACTACCTGTCGTAATTTCGTTTAGTAAATGATACCATCATCCTGATTAGTTGCCTTTCCTGGGCGAATGTAAGTATACTAGGCTGCGGGCGAACGGCAATCTGACAATCAACACCGAATGACATGGACGCATACTAGGTGAATTAGCACTCAGTATAATGAATATACATGTAGCCTATCCAAGCATCCGGATAATTCGGTAGGGATAAGATTGGGTGAGAATTGGCATATTGCCGTGTATCCATTCCTGACTGCTGCCGGAACATGTATTAACAGCTGGTTTGTATACAAGACACGATTGCTTCTGATGTTTATTGAACTAATTTCATCCGCTCCTTACGTTGAGAATCACGTTGAGAAAGCAGCTGTCTTGGTGGATTCTATTAATATATTCTGGTTTGAAAATGTGTTATGATTGGTATTACTTTCGAAATACGTCCGAGTATTGCTAGTCTCTCGAAACGAAACAAGGAGTGGTGCACCATAGCGACTATGAATTTATTATAAACCAATCCCATAGATATTACGCTTCAGAATAGTTACACTTATAGGAACCACACATTTGACAGGCGCACATTTAGGCAAGAGGTGCACCTAACTAAGACAGACAGCCCATCCGCTAACGGTAATTCTCAAACTGGTTATGGTATAGAGTCAGTATAGAGTGGAGATATTGAACAAACAGGAACAGAACGTTACATCGCTGGGTGACGGATTTGTCTGACTTAGTGATTGTACGATTCTGACCATCTGGAAGGGATCCAAGAGAGCACTCCAGCTTATCATAACCGTATATCGCCCAGGTGGGATCAGCCAGGCGTGGATTACGCACTACGATGGCCCATAGTGCACTCCTATAGCTGCATATTCAATAGCAGATGTCATGCCCCGGTGCATTACGAACGCCTCATACAGTAAGTGCTCTTACTCTCTGCAAGTAATCCGACCAGTCTGGCAATAAAGTGTGCAAGTTACCCTTTGAGGTAATAATAATAATAACTGTAATTTGTAAAGCGCCAGTATCCAATGAAAATACACTGTTCAAATGCGCCCATGCGCCCCCGGAAAAAAGGGCAGAACAAAACAAGCCTAATCAAAATATTTCTTAAACAAAATAGATTTCAGAAGTCTCTTGATATTCACCGTTTCTAGCGAAATAGTTACATTTTGTTTCACAATTACATTGTTCCATAGCCGTGGAGCAGCAGTCGAGAAAGCACGTCCTCCAAATGTCTTCAGTCGATAAGCTTGTTTTCGTGAGCAGACCTCCGCTCTGTGATCTCAGTGAACGCGGGGGCTCGTATCTGGTAATCAACTCCCTTAGATATTGAGGTGCATCAGGTATCAAATAAATAACGCGAATTTGCTACTCGTTTTGAATTACCTCTTGCAACTGAACACCTATGTTCTGAATCACATACTCCTGGTGTTATATACACCAAAACACCAAGCTGGTGACTAATTACATCAATGGCATCGGCGCTAACAGCAGATGACGATAAGCTGGAAGAAGTACCTAGGAGGAATTGTAATGGATGAAAGACGAAAGCTAGAATACTCTCCGGAATCGCACAGTCAACAGCAGCACTAACATAACTGAAGCCAATTTTGGAAGACCTTAATATCACCCTACGGTCAAAGATCCGACTGTTGTGTTCTCTTGTCACCTCATGGACTCTAACAGCGGACCTCTAACAACGGAAGAGAAGAAGTGAAGAACATGGTCGAACACGGTAACCTTCTCACAAATGTGGAGAAGCGCAAACTAAAGTAGTACGGTAATGTCACCAGATCATCAGGACTGGCCAAGATAATCCTGCAGGGCACGGTAACGGAAGGAAGGAGGGAAGGCAGACGGAGGAAGAGATGGGAAAACAATATATCCGAGTGGACACGGGTCTTAGTCCGGCTACCGCCCAGAGAGGCTGAGGACAGAAGGAAGTGGAGGAGGATTGTTAACACGTCATCAGTAGCCCTCGTACGGTCTACCAGACTCCGAGAGAGTTGAGGTGAGATGACATTTCAATCATGATAGGCAGTTGCGATATATGAACCTTTATTAGCCCGTAGAGTAAGACTCAGAAACTCAACCTATACAAAAACACAATTTGAAAATAGTGGGCTACAGTGTCGTAGTCACAGGAGGCACCGTGTGTCATTTCGCGATCATTTATATTTTTATATTTTACAATGGGTAATTAATTGATGAGGTTTAATCGTGATCTAAAGAAGATCTGCATTCGTCCTCTGAAAAATAGGCAAGATGGCATTCCGGACTGCGTCTATTCATTCAACAACACTACCTTTGCCAATATATCAATTACCGTGATAATTCGGTGCTAAGTATCACGTGCACAACTTCAATAACTCACTAACTACCATTCAACTCGTCTCCTCCCAAAGTTTTTGTTTTTGGACTGATTTCCTCCTGTGAGAAAATAACGTGTTTACAATCTACAAGTGCCGGAGTAACTCAAACTTAGATCACAAAAAAACGTTCTTCAACTGTTACTGCACATTGTTACTAACATCGCTTTAGGTGTAGTATCCTCTTTTGTAGTGGAAAAATCATTTGTGCTCGTCAACTCAAGTTGCCTCAAATATCACGGTATTACCGAAATTACCGCGGAGGATCCCAATTCCCAAGAACTCCGCAGGCTACATAAAAGTACACTACGTAAGATCTTGGAAACCAACAGGGAATTTAATTGCTACATTTGACGTGCCAGAAACGGATTAAATGAATCGATTGTATTTTTTCTTAATTTCCATGAACTCGCGTTGGTTCTGGTGAATCGCTTCGGGTGTGATGGGGAACTTCATAAATTGCTGTTGTATCTTACACAGAGCCCTCGTGACGCGTCGGACTGCGCGACAAGCCGTCGAAATGCTAACTCCACGCGGCTCGGCTCCAGAGTCATCGGTTATCGAACCATGGAAGGAGAGAGTGCGTGATCCCGAGCTGTTGCATGTTGTAGTTGATCCTGCAGGAGGTCGATAATGTTGATGCAAGCTAATCGGCTGAACCTATATTTAGCGTACATTTGCAAGTCAGTTAACCGATCAAGGGGATTGGTCCGGTCTCTAAAACCCCTCTCTCTCCGAAGCTCCGTTGGTTTTCCCTGTTAAAAATTCCGAAAGCCAGATACCCCGCCATGACACCTTATTAGAATGAATTGGAAGCGTCTAAGTTGGCATTCAAATATAAATGTTGTTTGTTTCAAAGTACCCGCCAAAATGACATGTGACAGTAACAAAACTACGTTTAGACTGTAAGATACGAACGAATACGAATTATTGTTCATAAGTCCGAGAAGTTTTATTAAATAGGACCCTGGTCACCAAGTAAAATATCAATGGAAGCCCGACATCAGTCAGGTAAAGGCCGAACGTGACCCATCTAGTTTTCTCCTTGTCAACATTTTTTAACAAATGTCATCACATGATCAAAGTGCTATCAAAGAGTTGTCGGAACAATTCCACAGACGTTGTCTCGATACCCGGTACATACTAAAATATACGACAACTACCAGTGAAATATAATTTTACCGTTACACGAGTCATCTCATACATGATAGCAATCGATGATGTTATCATACAAGTTGTTGTCTGAAAACGGTGATAAACCTTATACTCTTGGGATACCTATGATCTGTGATAATACACATCCTTGCAAAGTGTGAGATCATTGCTATGAATTTTGTGAAAAATTGTTGAAAATTAGCTAAATATCACAATTTCACCTAAAATCAGGGAATTTCCCTCTAAATTCTGCATTCTTCAAAATTTTCGCTGAATTTTCTGAGGTTACATGTACCTAGTGACTATTCACCACCGTGTGAAATTTGATTTTGTTTAGACATCGAAAACCTGAGACATTCATGGAAAATCTTCACAAATCCGACGGACACACGAATACACACGCACATACAGACACACACAGACGGAAACCCTTCCGCCTGTACTTCATCGCTGGACTCATTGACACCCATGGGTACCCGATCGTTGGGTACTCCTCAATGCGAGTAGCTTCCCCATTACAAGTGTTACCATAGCTACCGTTGCTATGGCGACCTGCGCCAGTGAATATGGGTGGAATAGCAAACTGACTACAATATCTCATCCTGGGACCGATGAGATAAAAATGCATGTACATGTAACATAACTAATATGCATAATACTTGGAGGATATGTAACTTTTCCGGCCTGCTTTGAATGTACCCAGCGAAATCCCTATTACCATAGTACTTACTATTGACTTTTTCACTAGACTTTTGAAAGAAAAAACAACACAACCTTTAATCCGATCGATTAACTTTCAATCGGGAGCCAGTGAAGGTTAGTTAGAACCGGTGTAATACTAGTGTAGCGACTGCCTCTTCTAGCAACTAGTCATGCATCTGAAGCTTACTTATTGGATTATCCTGAATAATACGTAGGAGACTATTACAATAGTCGTTTAGTCGTTAGTGTTAGATAATTACGTCACCTGATTGTCACAGAACTAACAGTCTCGGAGACTGGTAGTTCTGTGAGATGGAGCCACGCGCAACTCTGTTTTAGTTGCGCGTTGCCATGGGTCAGTGAACTATATCTCGGAGAACGACATGCAATTGACAAGCTTTCGAAGAGTTGCACACGTGAGGGTTTCCGGTTCGAGTCGTCGCCAGGTGAAGGGCTAATCCATTGCTGTGAAACTTGCATAGATGAGAAGAGCTCATTTCAATACCCCTACATCCAAAATACGGAGTTGTATCTTTGTGTTATCTTCATTAATAGGTTAGTAATAAATACAATGCCATACATTGCCACACTGGCAATGAGGTACAGGTCATCTAAAACTCGTCCATTTTGCATATGGTGAAATTTTCGGCGGATTCGAGATCAGAAAGGAACTTATTTTGTCGCGCAAATAACTCGTTGGAAAGAAAATGATCAGGGATAAGGAAGTATGTGGTGGAGCTGCCATCAATTGGTGTGCTCTTTTTATTACAGGCTGTAGCAGAGCAACTCCCGTAGTCATCCTCTGCAGTATAACGAATACGGTGTGTTATACCAGCAAAAATGACAATCAAAGGTTTTCGAGACTCAGCTATCTTGATAAGTGTGTTCATTGAAAACCGTGAATGTATACCGATAGCTTCTTCCCCGTGGCCGTTCAATTGGATTACTGGGCATGACATTTGGTTGGGTATCGTGCTCTTTAACGGCAGCATTGCATTGTATATGACTACGATCCACTGTAAGAATACTGCCAATGTACAGTTAGCAACGCTTGAACAAAAAACGGAAACTTTCCCGGACAGCAGAAATTTGACGCGTTAAAAAAATCATAACTCCAGAAAACAAAGCTTGAGAATCGTCACCCCTTTCCCCGTAATTTCGAAAGCCATTATCAAGGCATGTGTTGATGGATACTGTTCTTTTTCCACTCAGCCTCCTTTACAAATAGCCCTCCTAACCATGACTATATTACTCTTTGGAATCGCACAGCCCAAATTGATCAGAAATCGAATCAAATGGGCCCCAACATAAACAGTTTTTTGTTTAGAAAAACAAACAAACATAATCTAGGTAAATATTTGACCTTTCTCTGATGCTCATTCGATCAGGGCGTTTTCATAGTGTACCAGCATATAAATATATGTGATATTCACCTCGGTTAGATCGCGATCCTGAATTCACGTCCGAGTGTGTCTGGCTCGATCACTAACTGGCTGACTCATCAATTCCTGACATAAGGTCTAACAGGTATGATGGTCTAAGAGGTCGCCGAGTTTCCATTCAATGGAAGCCCGACATCAGTCAAGTGAAGACAAGAATGTTCGCACAAGATCTAGCACTCCGGGGCATTCCAAATTTGGCACACCTAGTTTTTTCCTTGTCAACAGTTTTATCAATGTCATCACATGATCAAAGTGTTATTGATACGAATATACGATAACTACCAGTGGAATTATTCTATCCGTTACACGTGTCATCTCATATATGATAGCAATCGATGATGTTATTAAACAAGTTGTTGTCTAAATACGATGATTAACCTTCTACCCTTTGGTAATGTTTTCGTAACAGGGCGATTCGACAATAACAATCAGGTTATATACTTATATATGACATGTCAATATAAATATAGACAAATATAAATATTTATTGTACATTTATGACTGTCAAACCCTTTTTTTACTCTTAAACTTCCAAAAACAATAAGCATATATGTTACCCACGATGTCAACAAAATATGCTTTAGTCAATACAAGTCGTGTATAGTACGGTGTCAACCCTAAATAGTTTCTGCTCACATATCTAAGCACAACTGGTCGGGTATTTACTGACTGATTGTTTGTTCTCAATATTGGTTGTTCGCATTGTTAATTTTTGTGATCATTTCAGGGTTTAGGAACTTAGGATATATGAAAAATTGTTGGCTTTTGGTGTACATCGTCCCATCATATTCACCACAGTTTGACATCACGTACTGAATTAGGCCTATAACGAATTCCGCAAACCTGGGAAAACGAATTTCCTCGTTTGGCTAACCTAATCCCTAATATACTCCCTCAATTGAAGTTCGATCTCATACAGTAAATCATAAAACAATTTATTGAAGGTGCGTTTCAACCAGAATTGTCTGATCGTTCTAACTGGTTGATAGAATACACTAGTTACAAATCAGTCTCAGTTCCTTCTGTGCATTATGAAAAACTCCTATATGAAGTTCGTCCCCAATTCTTGAGGTATGTTTTTCGGGTTCCATTTATGGAATTATTGGAGTGAATAAATGTATGAATGAATAAATCAATCAATATATGAATGAATGAATAAATATATGAATAAATGATTGAATAAATAGATAAATTAATATAAAACGCAGACGTTTTACTGAAAATGTAAATTTTGAACCTGCTTACGAAATACCAATATGCCCAACGCGTGCACGTGGAACTTGATTAGATTGCCTTGACCTCTAGCGGAATCAATTGGTAATCAGCAGCGTACACTGGAATTACTGTTCAGAATCTCTTTACGCACCTTCATCTAATTACGCAAAGATCACGACTTCATGGAGATATTGAAGTTGTACATATTTTTCACAGTGTTTATCTCGAAAAGATTCGACCT
>JAUOBX010138257.1:0-12456 GCA_032360705.1 Eupentacta quinquesemita
TCATGAGTCCATTGATCCAGTCGGCCAGAGACGTTACTGGAACATCTCGATCACCAGACATCAAGAACGGAACTGTTGAACCCTCCCAGACGGGTTTTGTCCAGTTCAGCTAATTGAAACCAACCTTCACAAATCATATCTCATTAGAAAGATAACAAAATTCTGATTGGAAAAGTATACTATTTATAATATTTTATGGGATTTAACTGCCCGCAAAAAAAAACATTGCAATCGGTCAAAAGTGTGTTTACCAGTTCCAGGAAATACTCACACACTCAAGTCAATAAAAAATCCTGAAATTATGGAAATCGTCGCATATTGATGCAAGAACATATCTCAGGTTAGTTTTCCCACTTTCTGGTGTTGGTGTTTGTTAGTTTTGCGAACAAATTAGACCAAGTTTCACCCCATTGACTCTGGTGTGGGGGAAAATTTCAAAACTCACTTAGTTTTACGACCCAAATTCCATGAAAATACTGTTGTATGCCTCAAAGTGGATTTTTTTTAAAGCAATATATATACATACGTTGAAATTGATTGAGAAAGGTTTGTAGCTGTTATATTTCGCTCGTCTTTTAGTTGGATTAAGACATCATTAGAAATACTGTTTTTCCCTCCCAAAGTTTCTTGCTCAATTTTTCTCGTGCAACTTCATTACCAGTCATTATTTTCGGTACTCTAGAATAAGAATTCTGATGACTGAGCTCAACTCCAATTTTGAGAACTCGGATAGGGGTGACATCGGGTATAACGGAGTCATGTGTTATTGTCTACATAGTGATCATCATATTTTGAGTGATTATCATGCGCATTGAATCCCAATGTTAGCCCAAGGTTACGATCTCGTTGGCAAATTTTCTTATTGATCTGTACACCATATTTGACGCTGCTTATGCGTCGAATATTACAACAAATCCGTCAATGTTATACGTGACCCACGAGGTAGGTATATTTAGTATGGTGAATTCTGATATAAATTTTAATCGGCGATATATACCAATCATTCTATAATGAAAAGAGGAATGTTCCTGAAGAATTGAATAATGGAGTAAGCGACTGTTGATATTTCCATCAATTACGTGTGGATGCTTGTCATGCTGCTACCTACAGGGCAAACCGTTATCCAGCTGTGTTCAATTACGTGAATAGAATCTGATAGTTGGCTGATGTCATTAGCTGAACTTGTACGAATATCTTAGTCGTATAGCACTGGTACAGACTAGACTACACTCTAAAACAGTGTCAAGCAATTAAGTGGAGCTTGGTAGCCTAAAAGCTAGTTGGATAGAGCGTCGAACTGGCAATCAAGAAGTTACCAGTTCAAGTCAGCGTCGCACTCTGTGGTGCTCTATCCCGATCGCTCACAATGAGGAAAGGCGATATGTATGTTGATGTATGCGTGTAATGACCCACACCTTCACATTGAGGTCACAGCTCAGAGGCATTGCCTCAGTCCGTGACGAAAGTGCTGTGGCCGGGTTTGCCTCCCTGCTGGCCTGTATGGGATCCGTACCCGTGTCCGGCAAGTAAACCAAAAAATACCAATGAATACAGTCAGTTAAATACAAGCAATACGGCAGTCTCCTTCGAGATAGTGTGACTAATACTAGGCAAACCGCAGTCTCTAATAATCCATGACTCTTTATTGTTGCATGTGTGACAATAATTATGTTATGTTGTTGAGAGCTAGACTCTCTTTGACCAGAAGAAGATATTGCCAAGCTCCAGAAAATTACCATAACGAAAGACGTGGGACCATGCGCATCACTCTAATCATTTGAGATCACCTCCACTGGCTGCAAATTCAACAAAGAATTGCTTTCAAGTTAATGCTCCTTACATACAAGTCTCTCAATGTAACGGCATACACCTGGGACTTGCTGACTCGGTACATTTATCGCGTGGAAAGGGCTAGTAACGTCGACCTACGCACTACCTTGTTCTTGTGCGTGCATGTACCTACTGTTGCTGTTCCTGCTCCGATGCTATGGGATGCCACACCTTTCAACATCCGCTCATCTCAACCCACTGAACATGTCATGAAACAACTGTTGAATTTCTATTCAAAGTGGCCTATGACGACCATTGTTGTGTCACCTGATTGAAATATGTAGTGTTTTCATGTTCTGCTCCAATGTGCATCGAGATGTCTGTCACTCTTTTGCACTATACAGAAAATTTATTATTATCATTATTGATGCTAGCTATTGATGCGAATATTGTGACGTCTCCGTTTAAGCGGACGTCATGTGCTGGACCACATCTGGACCACTGGCCTAAGTTTGTGCAGTCACTCACCTTCATACACATTCAGATTGACATCAATGTGCAATATACCTGGCTATACATGTATCTAAACGATGAGCCTTACCTTTTCTGGAATAACATGCATTTTTCTGACGAGATTTTATACTGACAAGGTATGATGTGTTTCACCATGCTCTAAACTCGTAGCAGGTTTCCTAATGCGGCAAACTGGCAGAACAACACTCAAACTACAATAGAATACAGAGGCAAGGATAATAAGTTGAATCCCACCTAAATGAATATCTGATAAAAAAAATATGAACAATAATATAATATATATTATATTTATATGTCAACATCAATTGTCAATTAGGATTATCAATTTATTAGCTGACCAATGATAATCTGTTATAACACAGCATAGACGAATTTGTTAAAGCAATATCACCTACCTCAGTAGCTCCAAACCAATTAGAAATCAAATTCCAGAATTCAGTTGTTGTTTCAAAATTCAATTCACAGAAATATGAAATAAATTTTCCTCTCGTTTCCTGCAAATAGGGACCACTCATCTGATGACTGTTTTAATGGACGTATCCAGTCATAAAATGTTCCCGATACAAATTTATTCTGATCCAGAAACAATTATTTGATAATATTTGGCCTGGAGCCTACCGTAATCTATATTCATAAAGACTTATGATAAGTAGTCTACGACTGTGAGAGAATCATCATCATCCCTTTCTCCACCGGTAATGTTACATTGATGTAATGATGCAATGCCTTGGTGTAATGTATATGAGCACATCACCGTGAGATGAAGCGTAAGTGTAGGCCTACTGCTCCCACAGTTAATTATTGATGGCGCAAGTTGAAAATTGCACTGTGTGACGCAGCTTGGAACCTCTTTAGACTGGGTTAAATTATCCTACAGTGTTACCGAATTACATCCGAGCTTGCCAAATTGCTCCTTATATTGAGTTTACTGATTTTAGCTGCAATCCATTCTCCAGAATGGATACATACATTACAGGTCCACTGGCTTGAGCAGAGGGACAACTTTAACGACTTTCTGGGCTGGAGAAATTTCACCCTGATGCGGTTTGGTCAACATACTGGAGCATGTTTTCTCATGAGGTATAAGGTGGATATTCGTTACCCTGAATATGATTTCGAGTAAAACGATTTGTGCGTTGAGTATAGACAAAAGAACGAAATTTTCAACCGCATTTTGTTAGTCAGTATTCGACAGTGCTGGAGGATTCGAGACCGGACTCAGACTCGAGACCGGTCTCGAGTTCTTTTTTTGAAGGACTCGGACTCGCACTCGGAGGTCAATGACTCGGACTCGGACTTGGCCTGAAGGATTCGGGGACTCGGTCCGAGATCTTTCCATGACATGGAATTCGACCTAAATTTATTGCCCATTTCACCCTTAGCATTCAAGTAATATTGAAATTAACACACCAAAACTAGATGCAGTCTACAAACAGTAGCATCGACCTCTCCGTGACAGCACAGCCCGTTGTGTGATATACGTAACTAAGTGTGCAAGTATCATTTACTGACTACCTTATTTCAAGGTTGTGTAATCATTATAGTGTATATCTAAGGTAGTAACTGAAGAAGTGAAACCTCTAGGCCTACGTGTATTCCTTATGAACAGGGCTTCCACAGCCTGATCACTCACATGATCATCCTAAAAACTCATGTCAGGACTTGTTAGTTGGACTTGTCAGTTTTAAGGTGTTCGTTTGGCCTGGAGCATTTCTGAGTACCTCGGTGATATGGATGTGTAGTTAAAAGATTGCCAATCAAATTTGCATAAGGACTCGAGGACTCGGACTCGGAAGCTAAGGACTTGGTCTCGGACTCGGATGACAAGGACTCGGATTCGGATTGAGAGGACTCGACCACAGCACTGGTATTCGTCAAATTAGATTTGTGGTGTAACAAGATCTGGGGCCTTATTTTTTTAGTTCGTCCCTGAGAGCAAGGATTGAGCGCATTTTGATGGTCATTGCGGTCAGTCACCAAAGGAAATTGGTCACGAGCGAACAGTTTACGACTAATTTACGATGTGTCGAGGTGTCGCGGCTTGTGGTTAATACCCCTGCGGTTTTAGGGCTTTTCCCACTTCGACTTCCCTCTCTGTATCGTCCAGGCATGTATTTTGCTGACATTTCGACAGATTCACTTCCTCTCAACTCCCTCTCCACTTTTCCCGTGCGGCGATTGCGCCACGACAGAAGACACATAGCTCTTGGTATGCCCATTCACGTACACAGTCAACAGTATGTAGCCTAACCATGCTGTGTACATGTATAATATGTAGCCTACAGTATGCATACTATGCAGTACATACAGTGCTATACTTGATTGAGCCCTCTTCTCATATCGCAGTCCTGTGGGCGGTAATTGTGCGCGCTAACCCCGCACACACTGAATGCATGAGGCCAATATTTACGACCCTTTGTCTATGTCTATTACGAAAAAATATCGGATTAAGCACACTAGAAGAGTTAATAACTTTAATAAACTAAATGTACTAATATAGTAGCTTTATTACTTTGCCACAGTATTATGTATAGCTCGTTTACAGATAAAATAATGATGTATCTTTTTGGTTATTTGTCCATAACCGATCGAAGAATACGAATATTATTTTATTCCATTGCGGAAACAATCTTCCTTGGAGAAAGCAACCGTTTATATTGAATGATCTGTTTTTTACGACATAAACTTATTCAGGTATTCAGGTAACATGTCATCCCTTTCCTTTGACGTGGATAGGAATTCACCTATTGGCCATTATATACGTTCATGAGGTGCATCGATATTGGAGGAGTAAGTTTCATGTTTGGAATTTTCCATATTCCGCGAAAGAAATCGTATATTTTCTCCCGTCTTCGAGATATTTCGACATTTGTTATATTGATTAGGGCCTATTTCTCACGAAAAGCCAATATCTGAGATCGTATCAAATAAATATTGAAATCTAGCTTGAAACACAATACAGAGCCAGGTTCTCCTCGGTCAGTTCTCCGGAATTCCAAGGCAACTGAACATTAATATAACGTTATACATTGAACGAACTCGGACATGAATGAATAAACAAAATGAGATGATAATGTGATTAGGGCCTAACACTCGAATCACGTCCCCCCCCCCCCCTCCTCCAGAAAAATGCACACAATTATAATGACACATACATGTTGATTCACTGGTTTATTTCGATAGTTTTCGCGAAAAGTAGCACCTCAAATGTGACTGTCAGGCAATCCTATTTGCCTCTTTGTTGATGAACCCGTTCTCCTTTGTCAAGACAATTCAAAATGCAAAGTTCCCGGATACATTAACGGGAAGTATAATCAGTGTCTGTTGCCGAAGGGAAACTCATGCGACAGCATTTACATAAACCTCTCGATGTGGTTCTGATGCAGTCATGCAGATCAGCAGATGGGGCACGTGCTTTGCTTGCAGCTTATGCAAACTATGTTGAAAGTGTTGCGGCGTTGTATGGAATGATTAAAATGAACATTTGATTTGGATTGGATACGGTACACTCTGCCACGATAACATTTGCGCACTAGTCAAGAAGAGAAGGCGAGTCATCGCCGGTGCCCATCCATGATCAACACAGTCAGGGTTCTTCGATGAGCATTCAGTGGCTTCCTCAACCTGTAGCAATCACGGCAAATCAAATCAAATCAAACCTTGTGCGATGACTGTGACAGTGGTATTGCATATCTTAGACAAAACCTCGACGTTATGCACGCAGTGGCGTCGCCAACGAGAGGGTGCATGAGGGTGGACATGACCCCCCAAAACAACCGTTTTTTTCCTAAGTTACTGTCCTTCAAACCATACTGCTAAGGAAGTGATTCCAGTATCAGGCCTAAGGAACTGAGGAGCAGCCTGTGTATACGATCAGTGTATAATAGTAAGCACTTCGTCATTTTGGAATTGTCGTATGATAGTGTTATATGGTGAAATGTTGAAAAAAAAGTTTCATAACGATGAATTAGGACTTGTCAATGATTTGTACAACTCGTATCTTAGAAATATGGATAGTGAGAGCAACATAGTGATCTCAACTATACAAGTTGAGATTCGTGATTTAGTTTCCAAGTATTTGGTGCATGCGTTACTGTTACACATTGTTACCTTGTGAACCTGTTGTAAGTGACTCTACTACTGCAATTAGGTTATTAGGTATGTTCAACTCGGGGTGACGACTCGCGGGAGGTATCGAATAACTAACCACACATGTTGTACGTTCCAACCTATATCATAATCGGGACACGTCAGATAACAGTAAAGTACAATCGACGTTGTCATATCTACATCTAATTACTTCCGGGTAGTCTAATGGGTTAGGGCCATGCCTATTCGACCGACATGTAAATGGAAACTACAACATATTATCACGTACGCTAATAGGGAACAGCGAAGCAATTGGATCGCAGATGTAAAATTCAATTACACTGCGAGCATTCGATTAATGATAATCCTTACCGATGCATAGTAGCTCCATGATGAAGCCGTTTTGAATGATTGGCAAACCGAACGGTAATTAGGTTTTGATTATAGGCATAGTGATCTCATTATAACAATAATTAAATAGCTCATGAGTCACTGTACTAATAACGTTCTGTTACATTTTGGTATGAATATTCCGGAGATAGTATTCTGTGTTTATGATATTGAGCTACGTAGCTCGGTTAGACTCTAGAATTACATATATAACAGTCTACTGACTAGAGAGTAAAATCAACCCCCGTTAATATCAGTACATGAAAGAGCATTCGTATCTCTCGTGTATACAGTTGATTGCCTTCATCAGAGGAACTAAATTAATGTACCGAGAGACAAGTCAATAAACATGACAATATTGCTTCATATCCCAGTGGTTTGGCGATTGGACTAGCAATATGAAGGATTGGGTGGGAGATGGTTTGTTTCGGCGCGAACTTTGGCCACCATCAATCGCGCCAATGGCTGACTGTGCTTCCCTGTCCACTCAGCTGGTCTAAGCAGTGCATGGGGAGGACATTGCACTGACCCGCTCCGATTTACACCATATAGGTTGGGCCTCATATGTCGAGACTATACACCTCTCAGCTTGGCGCCTTATTCCCGCGCAGTTGGGCCAATATCTCTATTGGAATCTGACGAACGTTTAACTCTCTTTACAGAATACAGGAGCACAAAGAGTTTTCGCGTAGGCCTAAGTTTCTACCTCTCATGTTGTCGACAGGGGGTTGCCTCGACATAGACAAGAGGTGCCGACAATACACCTATAATGCGATAACAATATATTAGCCAATATAGATAACTGTTGGGTCACTTGAGGGTCATGATCACATAGACAATGTTGAGCAACGCGGCTCCTGGAAGTGCTGCCATGACAGCCATGTGTTCACGCCACATGCATTCGTTGCTATGTAATGTCACTTCACTTTGGCGGCAGCAGCGTATCGCAGCATCACATACTGCGCATGTATTGGGTTTGTAATTCATCGAGGTCATTACCCGAGTGAAAGTGGAAGTCAGGGAAGACCTACATGTGTTCGTGGGAGAACATAAGCTAATATGCTGTTGGGTCATATCCCATTGAAATTATACAGAATCGTGGTATAGCCAGTAATACTAATCGTTTACTGTACTGCGCATTATAGCTAGTCATTGTCTCAGTGTGCTGGTCACACACAGAGGTATAGGTACACTCTAGAACGCTTGAACACATCTAATCCTACTATTACAACACCTGGAGAGACAGAAGCGTACCCCTGAATCGCAGGAATCGCGTTCACCACTCATCACCTGGGCAGTCGGTATCGTCTGTAATTTTTGTTCACAGGGTGACCCCCACCCGATGGAACAATGCCAGGTATACTGGGCAGCAGTAAGACTGATGTGACCAGGGTCATCATGGGGTTTGCAATGAAGTATATGTGGGTGGGACGAGAGAATGGAAATTATACGCCTCGCCCAATGACACGTGCACTGGCGACTCTCCAATCAACATTTCTACCGACTGGCATTGATGCTAAAGCCCCTTTCAGGCATCCACGAGTTACGAGAACGACGGTTATACGAAGGGAGGCGTCGGTTACGATGCCGTTACGAACGTACTGTGACGGAGTTACGGAGCCGCCACGACAATGACAAGAACCCTCACGAAGTGCCAAGAATGGAAAAAATATCCCCATAATCAGGCCCAGTGTTTCGTGCGTGTAGAATAGATCAATGTCACGTGACACTAATCCAATTTTGGTGTCTTGCTGGCTTCGCAGAGAAGTATGAAGATGTCACGACGTTCTTCGAAATTCAGAAGTTCAGATTTTTTTTTTTTATTTTTTTTTTTAAAGTTGCGTATTCGTGATCATTCGTTGCGCCGCTCTGGCGTGATTCGTAAATGTGCGAATGGAATTCCCGGATGTGTGGAAATGGTGTAAAACTGGGGCGCTCCCCCGTTTTCTCATTCTCCGATCAATTGTGCCATGCCCTTCATTCTGCAGCAAGTGTGACCAATATTAGCGACACCAATGAATGGAGTCGCACTGTCGCCAATTGATTACATTTATGCCGCATTACACCAACACTTGTATTTGTTCAGTTATCTCTATCGTAATATATGTGGCCTTCGGGAAAATGTTACAATTATATAACATTTCAGTGAAATTTCAGCTAGCAATGTACTCTGTATGATATTCAATCTATAATTGTGGGTATCGGGAGAAATGGTGTGTTAAATGAAGTCACTGTGATAGATTCGGTATACCGGTATTGATATTTGATGAATGATTTTATATTTATTTTCGATGAATACTAATCATTACATGCAAGTTATTATCGTGATTGTGGCTAGTTTCAGCAGAACATCACCTAAATTAACACCTAACAACTTACTCGATAGTACAGACATATTTACGTTTTCGTTCCGAATGGGCTACATAGCTCAACGTTACACTTGGTATAGCGACCTACGACAGTGAATATAGCCTGCTGTGATACCTCAACTGACTATCATGATCACGATCATGACCAACTCCAGACATACCTGGACACACTGACTGAGTGGCAACACGAGTGGCAGTAACACTTTAACCCCTCGAGGACTCATACCACAATTATATTTGGTATGCATCCGCTGAGAAGGTCAACATTTAGTCTGCTGCATTGTGGGAAGAGCGTATTGCTTCTCTTTTTACTGACTCTGAGAGCGCATTGTTGAAAGTACAAATAATAAACATTTCAGCCAAATTGGGTCACTTTTCCCTATTCTTAATATATGAGGACGGAGCCGGGCCATTGTCGAGTGTGCGGAGTAATGTCGAGTCAGGAGCATGTAACAAAAAAAACACCTTCCTGTAGCTCATAATCCGAACGGTCATAATACATTAAATTGCACATCTTTGGAAAGAGTAGACTCTCACCCTAGAATAGGTATACATCAAGTCCCTGGCGAAATCTTCTGGTGGCGCCCGGACGGCCCAGAACTGACCCAATCTAGCGTGTAAGTCAATGGGGAAATATATTGTGGTATGTCACCTTGCTTTGTGATGAGACTAATCCATGCTCGTATCCCAAATAGGGAAAAAGTATATAATGATAAGCCTGGTGGTAACTCGCTGGACGAGACCAAGTGCTTTTTCTACCTGGGTGTCGATATAACTGATAACCTTATGTGGCGTAACCACATTATCCTCTTATATAAGTCATGATGCGCAGTTACGGAGCCCGGCCTATACCTGTACACGGTATAGCCTAGGCCCTAAGTGTTAGGTTATGCCTGAACGGTCTCCTAGAGAAGATACTTATTATGCCTGCCTGACAGTATGGCATGTTTTTTTTGTATCTTTGTTCATTTTGCATAGAAGTAGAAATGTTAATTTGGGATAGATGGTATTCTGGAAGGTTGTTCAAAGTTTTTTCACAATATTTGCCTGTTTTTTCCTAAAAGGTGGTGACCTTGGTGGGTGTCTCTGGTCCCAAGTATAATTTTTCTTTGAAAGTCAGAAATGTCAGGGTCTCAAAGGGTCAAATTTCACATGTAAACAACTTTTCAGATGATTTCCACACAAACTTACACCGTAGTAACCCCCCAAAATGGTGGGAAATGAAAGTTTATCGTGTTTTCTCTGGAATTACATTATCTACGGAGATGTGGGACTCAAGATGACAATGTGGGAAGTTTATCAAAAACTGTTTTAGGGTTGCGCCATCTATGAAGACTCGTAACATTACTACTGCTAACAAACAATTACTGTAGCTTTCATCAGAAGGAATATGTACTCTTGTACTCAAGAAACCAAACAGCCTATATGGCACTAGTTCGTCCACATTTGGTGTTACTCCCTCTGTATGGAATCCTTACCATATTGACCTTATCGATAAGTTAGGGATGGTTCAACGCCGAGCGGCGCGCTTTGTCACTGACGATTACGATATATCCAGCAGCGTTAGTCTCTAATGCTCAAATACTTGGGCTGGACCACATTAAAAGTCAGGAGGACTGCTAGTAGAATTCATGTCTTTCAAAAAGCACAGCTCGGTCTCTTGCCTCTTCCGATCGACAAACTCCTTCTGCCGCTCTCCCGTCCATAATATATCGATATTTATTCAGCCTAAATCTAATGCTGATATTGTTCATTGACTTTCCGAGTTATCTACGAAGGAACATAAACATAAATTCGTCGCCTATGCTCTGACTAATATAATTATTCAGATGACGCGGGCCTAGCTACAAAGTTATTTTGATCTGTGGCATTCAGCATCCAACGACTCTTACGGTTTTAGATATATGGTAAAATCGAAATGGAATACCCTGAACATATTCATATTGCCGATCAACTCAGCTACAATCTTCGACAAAATGTTGGGACACTACAGACCCGTGGTACAAACGTAGTGCGACAATCGCCGAACTGAAATCTCCACACCACTCCAATGTTGCGCCCAACTAACGCGCTGTAAAATACCAACATTGAATGGGTGAGCGGGGGAGTCCCATGTTACTATTTTACGAATAGATATTACATTTAAATATCACTTGGACACATGGTATTATGATACTTGTGTGGTCAATATTGGACGAGCCCCAACGAGGTTGTTTTTATGTTAGTGTATAGATAACATCAACATGTGGTTTTAGCAAGTTAATTAAACCAAGTGAAGATATTCTCGTTGCTAATTATACGTTCAAAGCCTCACACTATATGCGATGTGATGACAACAAGGTCTGTGAAACTCTCCGAGAGCTAGACACACAACCCACAAGAATACAATGTCTGAGGTTGATGATTGCATGACTGTCGTAACCGTATGTCTTGACTGATTGTTAGTCACGTAAATTATTTCGAACGAGTTTAGGAAAGTCTCAAGGCCCACAGAAGATTAGGTGACTGCACATGTCTCAACTGGGTCCTTTTAACACATTATTGACTACGCATACAATGCTCACTTTCGCATCGACAATCTTGATGCCTCCGTAGTTCTGACAATAATTTTCTCCTTGTTCCGGCCAGTCGTACAAAATCATACGGAGATCGCTCTTCCCAGACAATCGCTGTCTCTATATAGTTCCAAGACAAAGTGGGAATTGACAATACGACCTCAGTTTCTGCAAGCGTTGTGGTTAATTGCGGTCAGAAACTCGGGAAGGTGAGACTGGTTTTAGCACGACTCCGAGCAGGAAACCTGACCAATTTGTCACCTGAGATGCGCATTGATTGACAGCTTTCCCTACAGATGAATCCCTGTCCACACACGTAATACTTGGGAAATGTTCATATTCTGTGTAATGTAATATAAAAACGGTGAACGTTCACGTCAAAATATCATTATCGCAGGAGAGAGATGAGTCTTTGAATGCATAATATATATAATATCGTGATATCAATCAAATGTCCTTACGTTAATGCCATCGGCGAGATACGGATTCTCAATGATAAGGACAGCGCTCGGGGGTCGTCAAAAAATGACTGTCAAACGATGAAAACCAGTGGGCTTGATCTAATATTCCCCATACCTCCAATGACGTATGAGCGCTTCAAGGGAAACCCGCAATAGTGGAACGACTACGGGTGAATAAACAGTAGGAACTGAGAGTTGAACTAAATAACGGGCGAGGCGAAGCCGAGTCTGTGATTTAGCTAAACTTTCAGTTCAAGACTGTTCTGGGAACTAGTAGAAGTCAGGTTG
>JAUOBX010138368.1:0-12455 GCA_032360705.1 Eupentacta quinquesemita
TTCGAATCTCTAGATAACAGGGACCATACTCCGTTTAGGATAATTCCGTTCATCTTCATTTAGTTCCCGGGTCGAACTACATGCTCGGTTGCAGCAACCTTCAAACTATTCTGTTTCGGATGGTTTACGGTTTCCTCAACGTGTTATTGGAAGTGATTATATCTTACCTAATCAGTAGTTTGCAGACGGAGAAAAGTCGGATTTTATTTCAATATTGACAAGCTGAGGTATTTTCTAGATTTAGTACATTTACTTCATGAATCAGACCATGTTCGAAACTCCCCTTACTGTGCCCCTTCGATTTGGAAAGGTTACCTCCCCCGGGCAACATTCCAGTGAGATAAATCTTCTAGAACATTTCTAATGATGAGTAAAGAAATTCAGATCTGTCGTCGTATTCTGGGTTTAATTATGGAAGCATGCTATTCAGCTCACATTCCTTCGTGATGTCACTTGCGAACAGTTGCGATCACTTTCGGCGTATCCAACCAGACAGTCTACATAACAAGAATTTGTTCAAATTACAGGGATCCTCATGATCGGTAAAATGGACGATCCCAATACAGGAGAGATAAATATGAATTCAGATGGGATTTAGATCATTTTTATTCACCATGCCCCTGAGGCCTGAGATAACATCCGTCTTCTATTCTGTCCTCCCTTCATAAATCAATGCACTTCGAATTATTCCGAACCCTCCTGTGCAGTCATTATCACGTGGTTGCACTGGCCTACTTGTAAGTTTAATAAACCTACGAATTCATCCCAATCGGATGAGGTCAGGTTACTATCACGCTAACGATTGGTTTTCGTATCTGTAGCGGGACGTGATATGTTCTGTGTGCTTCTGTTACCAATATCCGCCAACTCAGTTATATTGAATATGAATCCTCCATCGCGGGCGTTAGCACGTGGTGGCCCCGACCTACTTGTAGAGTTCAATATACCTACCAATTCATCAAACTCGGATGAGATCATGTTACTATCACGTCAACGATTTGTTCCTATGGTTTTCCCATCTGTATCGGGATGTGATATATTCCGTGTGCCACTGGTAGCAATCTCTGCTGACTGGGCTAAAGTCATTGGATAGGAAAGAGCTCGAGTCAGTTCCAACTTTGAACAGCTGTTGTAACCAATTGTAAAGGAAGGAGAATTTCCCATCCTACGGATTAGACCATGCTCCAGATGTATGTATCCAATTCGGAGATAACTTTTCCTGAGGTATTCAACAGTTCATTGGATTCCAAACCTCGATACAAGAGTCCCAACGTGTCAATATACCCTGAGCAGTATTTTAGTGTTGACTTCCCCTACGAGCATGCGGCTTTCGCCACAATATATTAGAGGCAAGAATTCCCATTGACCCCTGCTTATTCCAACCCTGTCAATTGTGTGAAAAAGAAGATAGTAGGTTTTCCTAATACTGGAATTAGGATGGATAAATTCTCGGGTAGACATTGATTTGGCTTCTATACAAATAATAATTATTTTGTTCCGGCTCAATGCTGTATGTTCTGCCCTTTTCCATCAATGATTGACCGCCCCATTCTAGCCATGACGTGCATTGTACCAGATGTTTCCGTGACCCATCATTGCTGATGACATTGTTTGTGCTGGCTTCGCCGATCATTCTTGTCCGAAAAAGAAACTCGGGGATTGTAATCATCTGATGAAAATCCAATAATATTTTGCGGCTAATTACAGGTTGTAAGTATGAAGTATGGAGCTCAAAATATAGAAATGGACTTTGAGCTACTGGAATCTAACCTCTAATATAATCCCGGACAGTCCAAAACTATATCAATTAGTGAGTAAGTACAATCGATTTGCCCATGCTACAATGCATACAATCAATGTCCGCGATCTATTACCATGTGAAACTGTGTGTTATCAGATATTCCATGATGACAGTGCCAACTTGGCTGTCACCTAACTGAATAAACAGTTATACGACTACCATTCATACTACAGACAACCCTAAACCTATTGTTGAGCCAGCACATTAGTTTCGTTTAGTAAATATCATATTAGGATTTTCTCTCCATCAAATGACCAACTGCTGACACATTAACTGGTCCTTTTACGAGAGGTTGGTAATTTTGGAGTTTTGACGCATTATGTGTCAATTATCTCCCCCAGAGCCATACGGCCAGAATTATTATCCGGTCACAGCACACTAGCACAAATCAATAGAAATGAACCATGGCAAACAACGAGTCAACGTTGGTTTGAATTCACTGACCGAGAGGTAGACATATCATCCACTAATGCAGGCTACGATACTCTCTCCGTGGATTTCGCGCTCACTGATCGTCCGATTGATTTCGACCTGAGTGATTCGCCGAACCTTCGTCGGCTCCATATGAAATAGTAGGAATGCTTGGACAACGTCACGGTCGTGGCATTTTCACGAGAGGGAGGGTAATACTCAGATAAAATATATATTTGTCTCCGTTCTCTCCTGATGAATGGGAGGCCGCCGATCACCGTCTGGTATAAATTATGGAAAGTGCTAATAGATGAATTGAGATTTGCCAGAGATACTTGTTGGGCAATTTATCTTTGGTATAGATACAAAGCTGACGTGAGCGTACCGTATTTTGTCATTCCTGGTATTAGATCGTGCATGCCCTATGTGACTGAAGTGAATAATCCCTGGATTGAGTGACGTTGGTTGAAGGTCAGGTGATACGCAGAAGGTTGTTTGTAAAATTGCGGATGAGAGAATTGAAATACCAATGCAATCGATACATTCTGTACAGTAACTTCACAAATTTTGTACCTGAAAAAAGAAACACATTTACAATAAGAGTTGGTGAAATATTGTCTTTAAAAGTTGTTCCAACCTTAATCGTGTTCCAGTTTTTGGAGTTATTTTTGCACACTTGTGCGGTATTTCCATAAAAGATATTAGACGCCTGGCCATGAACAGGTGTGTGGTTTTTTTCGCTCCTGATTGATTGCAAAATCAATTGAATCGCCCACTGCAACCTCCCTGCATAATGGATACGTTCCCAATACCTCCTTGCATCCCAAAAGGTCATCAAGGTAAAAATCATCAATAACTCCATTTAATAGCAAGATAGCCGGACAAATCTGCTACAAGATTCGACAGTTCGGCACCTCTTATGCACACTCTCCATTGGCTTCCCATCAGACTACGTATCGAGTTCAAGATGTGCTTATACGTTTACAAATGCCTCCACGGATGTGCACCGGCATACCTCACTGATATGACGGAGAAGAGACAACCCCATTCTGGCCCTACCACAAGATCGACCGCTGACGTCACCCTACTCAAGGCCTTGCCTGGTAGGACCCGCAACGTCGACAAATCCTTCAGAGCAGCTGCCCCTCTCCTATGGAATCGGCTACCTCGTAACATCCGGGAGGCTCCTTCAGTTAACTCCTTCAAAAAACTGTTGAACACCATTATGACCCATGTTGATTTATTTCTTCTCTTCCTTTTTTTCCTTTTTCCGGCACTTTGATCTCTTTGGAAAAGCGCGGTATAAATCACTGTATTGTATCGTATGAAAACCAGGTACCACAAAAATGGTGAATATTTTCCATATATTAGAGAGCCTATGTATTCTTGAGGTTGAACGCTTATGGGGGATTTTTGCCCCAGTTTTGAAGCGGGCCTTCTACCATAAGGGCAGCCTTGTTTACATTCGAGTGGACATGACTCAGTCATGTGAATAATACAAGACTATCACTGGAAATCCTCAGTGATACAGATAATTAAACATCCAGAATACATGAATTTGTATCATGTCCTTGTATGTTATAGCAGTTATGCCACATCATCTAATCATGAATTTTACGAGGAAACTCGTGAAAGCGATAAGTAATTTACAATAAAACTGTTCAGCAGTTGAGGTTGTAACCTCCCGACGTGCTGTAGCATGGTATTGGGGGTGTTTTGGTTGATGATGGTAGCAGGTAGTTATTATATAGTCCCATTCAGCCGTAAACATGGAGAGGCGTTTTACCCTGGGTGGGCCTCTAACCCCAGTTTACCCTACTATATACAATGTCTCCCACTTCCCCCATATACTTCAACTCTATTTCATATAGCAGCGCCATGAACAATCAACCAAACACCGCCCCACATCATAACTAGATAGACAGGATCGGACAAGCCGTATCGAAATTCAAACAATAGGCATATAACCTAGCCACAACATGGTACTTAAAGCGTATTTTTTAGTCACTGGAAAGAAATTGCCTCTGACCTATTTAAATCAGCATCTGAATAAAATGACGATGTCCATGATGTATTGAAGAAGAAGGTCAAAGAATAAAAACAGCAGCGTAGAGACATTAATACCACAGCTTAGAAATATTATTCTAAGCGTCTAAGCGCCCGCCATACACTACCACACCCGACGGCAACCTGTCTGAATATGACATATCGTGTGACAACGTGTAGACAGACAAACGGTAAAACCATTATAGGCCAACGTAATTTTTTTGATGAAAAACACTGCGCTGTTCCCAGCTCCTCGTCCAATGAAGGGGCATCATTAGTTTTTGACTCGATGAAAACAATTTCGAGACTAACACCGGTAATTTGTTCGCAGTTGTTTCAATGCAGCAGCCCTATCACGGTTCAATTACTACGATTTCATCACAGGCAACGATTGTCTGTTTTCCACAGACTGTTGCATCACATCAAGTTAGTCAAAAGTTAGTCAAGTGTTAGTCATCACATCCCTGCATTAGGAATCGCTCCACAAGTGAAGTTAGTCTAGCGTCTGATCCAGTTAGTCGATCCATGGTCTTGCTCAAAAGTTAGTCTATCTTTAGGCTGAGTTAGTCTAGCTCACACAGGAAAGGAGTACATCCCCAAAGTTACTCAAGCTAGCTTGCCTAACTCGTCTTAGGTCTATCTCGATGCTGACTTATGTTTTCTGTGATTTTGCCTCGATTGGTTGTTGATTCCTAATCGTATTGCTTCGAAGAATCTAGTCTCAACGATCTGGCGCCCTCTCACGTAAGTTGTCATCTCCGGAAGTATGGTACTCTAAGGTCACATGATCCCTACCGCTTGGTGATTCTAAATTGCGCTAATGTGCTCTGGCGATGGGCGATTCAACTGCTATTCTGTCAACGCGTAGAATAGGCTCCGCGACATCGTTACCGACTTTCAAGAAGATGCTCAAAACGTATTTGTACTATTCTTTCTTTTGTTCACGCTGTGTTACCTCAGTAAACAGCGTTCTGAATATTGATTATTATTATTATTACAATGATGTAGCGATATGCATTGTATTCTCACATATTGTTGAGTATAAGTTACAACATTAGAAGTCAGCGCCTTCATACCAAAAACATGTGAAAATGTTGGCCCATTTGACACAAGGCGAGATTGGCTGATATCTGGAGCTGTTTCGCGCTGAAGAAGTCAAGATGGTTAGATATTTATTTATTCAACCAGCTTGTGAAAAATATATACAGTTGGAATATGTGTTGGGAAAATCCGAATAAAATGTTGAAATGAAAGGTTGGAATGCTTTCAATAATTCCACGATAGAGGTGATTAGAGTAGCAGTTCGACTCAAAACGTGAAGTCTTTGGCGATCATATTCAATTATTTCTTCGGTGGTTGACTTCCATGATAATGTGTTCGACACAATAGTCCCCGAAAGTCATGAAATTGTTCCACAACGGATCCATTTATATAGTGGTTTCCCATAGTTTTTCCTTGGTAATGAACTATCCTGATAGTTCCATTCCGGTGTCAGAAGACTCTTGTTTGAACCTCAGTATTAGGTCTGACCCTATCAATATTCTTTATCAATCCTCAAGTGTGGAGCTAATAAACCTGTGTCCATCGAGGCGAATATATGTCATCTATGGTATGTTCATATCCGATCGGGTCGATGCAGCCGTCGGACTGTGGGGATGGCATGTGGGGATGGAATGTGATTTACATCTCTGTACGAGGGGTAGGGATATTAATGATCTACCTAGATGTATACTAAGATCACGGAGACCCCACTATATACTATGGGTTTTTTCATGCTATATGTATTGCTCAAAGATTGTTTGATTTAGGTCGGACGTCAGTTCCGTTGAAAGTCCTTTAAGAGGGGACTGGATATGCAAACCCGTTCTATTGATCTATTGATCTATGCCGGAAGAATGACGTATTAGCCCACTCGAGCGTTCAACGACGATCTATTTCGTGAGTGAGCCTAGCTTACAATTGAGACGATATTTTTACACAATACGAAATGTGTGAATGTGCAAGTGTATCTAAAATTGGAGAAATCGCACAATAATGATTTTCGAAAATGTCCCTCTTATTCGGGGCATAAGGAAATTCAAACCACTTCGATTCAAGTAACTAAGTTGAAATTAAATTAGACTTACAATGTTATCGCATATTTAAAGATGATCGTTGAACATTTCTGCATCGATTGCAAACAATATAATGGTCATATGATATAACGATATAATAGTGTTATATAGTAATCAACATATCAGTCAGGAAACACAATTCCTTATAAATTATTGTGAGCTTATTAACAAAATACAATTCGAGAGTAAGAAGAAGTAAAACTTACCACACAGTCTTCATGAATCAATCATGTATATGGTTAGGCTGGAAATAATACCCTAACTAAATTATATAGTTTTCCCCGGAATGGAAGCATTGTAAATTTCATGCAGCCTTCGCAGAATTATAATAGCCAAACCTCCGCGGTGCGGAATAGTCTCAAGTGATCCATCTATTAACTAATCGTGCAGACCTAATGACATCATGCTCATACGAAGCTGCATGGAAAATACTTACTGACCGATACACTGGACGACCCCTCCGGATCGAGCTATACATTTTGCAACGGGTAATCTCTGATAATCCTCTACATGAGCAATCTGCAATTTGAAAAAACGCGGATACTCCGCATACACACGTGTGATATACAGGGTGTATCCCCATTGCGTTCATTTAATACAAACAAACTACCCGTGATATACGACGGAGATGAATTCAAAGACTGTAAATCAGAGCAATCTGAGTTTCCTTCTATAGCAAAACATGCCACTGAAATAAATTATGTCACTGTTCCAGACATATCAGTCCGATAGAGTGTTCAATTGTATATTCACACATGGTAGTGGTACACGAGAAAATAAGGTGGGTCTGTGAAGCAGATGCCATAAGGCTCTATGAACCACTGAATTTGTAGAATAATCCAAAATACTACCCCCATTTCATCACAACATTGTTCAGCAAGAGCACTGTTCTGTAGGAACATGACTTCCAATAGGCCCATTATGCCATTGTTTTGTTCTTGAGGGTATGGGTACAGGGAAGACACAGTCTTAGCATGTAGGCCTAATACTTCAGCCTAGCTGGGTACAATATCCTAGTAGCCAGATGAGTAAAAATGTGTCCAATATCAGGATACTCCCCTATATACGCATTGTCGTCGAAACTTAACAAGACACCCGCTGCATGTCGGGTAAACCGCCAACAAGGGATTGTAACATTTCTCATCAGAATGGTATATGAATGAGGTCGATCAAGCATTCGTGTAAATATATTTTCGGAAAAAATGAAAAATATATTAGTTTCTCTCAGAAAGTGATAATGTTGTACATTATGAAATTTTCACTCCTGATCTCATACTAACCTGAACTTTCACTAGGAAAATGTGAACTATATCCACAATCCACTGGACTATTCACTGAATTGTCGCATATATTTTGCAAATGTGACAATTGGTGATCTTGAAATGACTTCATGTTCCCCGTTACCATATATAGCCGCCATTCATCAAGTTACGAAAAAAAATTGACCGCCGATGAAGGTAAAATGTCTGCTATGTTTTTCGTGACTGACTGACTCCACACCCCCCAAGTTCCGTGTAAATTGTACACACTCCATATTTTTGCATATAATGGAGAGCAGCAGTAATTGAACAATTCCCACTTTAAATTCTTCCGAAACTACTCTGGAGCGGACATGTGTGCCAAGTTTTGAATATATCGGGAAAAGCGTTGGAGAGTTATTGCGCGAACACGAATATTTCATGGAGACGGATCCAGCGGAAAAGCCCTAATACCACTGGTAATGGTGGGGTTATAATAAGTCCGATTATTCCATTGTTCCTAATATATTACAGTACATAGCAACATGCCTTACAAGTCTGAGGCTACCAACCGTGTACAACTATTTGAAAAAATTAACCCCTCGTAACGAAACATCTGTGATAAGGTTTCTGAGACCTATTGTTGAGTGTCCTATTCGTCATTATCTCATCGGTCCCATAGAGCCAGATGAGATATTGTAGTCAGTTTGCTATTTCACCCATATTCACTGCTGCTGGTCGCCATAGCAACGGTTGCTATGGTAACACTTCTTATGGGGGAGTTACTTGCATTGAGGTGTATCCTATGGTGGGGTACCCATGGGTGTCAAGGGGTCCAGTAACGAGGTATGCGCAAAAGGGTTTCCGTTCGTGTGTGTGTCTGTGTGTCTGTGTGTCCATGTGTATGTGTGTCCGTCGGATTTTTTTATGGTTTTCCAGGGTTATCTCAAGTTTTTGATGCTCAAACAAGACCAGATTCCACACAGGGGTGAATTGTCACTAAATACATGTTACCTAAAAAAATGTGAAAATCTCGAAAAATGCAGAATTTGGAGGGAAATTCCCTCATTTTGGGTAAAATTTGGGCAAATTGTCAATAATTTTAGCCAAAATCCATGGATTGCAAGCTCGAATGTTTCCAAATTTCGCCAGAATTTGAGATGTCACAGAATATGAGTTTTAACATAATTTCGGAAAAAGATTTTGAAAAATGCAACATTTGGGGGGAAAATCCCTCATTTGGGGTCAATTTGTAGTATTCAGCTAATTTTCCACAATTGTCCCCATAATTCATGGATTGCAAGGCTTGGATGATTTCAAACTTGGCCAGAAGTTGAAATGTTACAGAATAGAAGTTTTTCTATGATTTTGGATGAACATTTTGAGAAATGCAAAATTTGGATGGGAATTCCCTTATTTTGGGTAAAATTATGATATTTGGCTAATTTTTAACAATTTTCCATAAAATTCATGGATTGCAAGGCTTGAATGATTCCAAACTTTGCCAGAAGTTGGAATGTCACAGAATATGAGTTTTCCTATAATTTTGGGTGAACATTTTGAAAAATGCTAAATTTGGAGAAGAATTCCCTTAACTTTGGGTTGCCAAATTATGTTATATTTGTCTAATTTTCAACAATTTCCAACAAAAATCATAGATGGCAAGGCTCGAATGATTCCAAACTTCGCCAGAGGTTTGAATGTCACAAAATATAACTAAGGTTTCCCACATTTTTTGGTGAGAAAATTTCCGGGAAAATGCTGAATTCATTTTGGGTTAAATTTTGATTTTTGGCTAATTTTTCACAATTTCCCACAAAATGTGTAGAGCGCGATGCTTAAATAATTTCAAACTTTGCAAGAAGGTGAAATGTTACAGATTATAGGTTTTTGGGGGAAATATGGAACTTGAGGACTGGGCAATCCCTCTAATTTGTGTCGAACATTTGGCAGCAGTCATGTAGCAAGGGCTGCGAAGCCAACTTCCGAACCCACCCGAGATTTCACTAGGGCGGACATATGTACCAAATTTCTAATGAATACACCAAGCGTGAGAGAGTTATCCCACTGATGCCTAAAGTTTGTGAGGAGGGGAAGAGCACAAGGATGAGTGAAGTGTCAAAATATTGTATTTCAAATGCTCCTTTAATTCCTGGTTGTTGAAATGTAAACACTTTTTTATCCCAATAAAGCAAGTTTAGTTTTATTTGTCATAAAGTGATGCTGGAGTTCTATGTTGACACCACTGGCACATCCAACTGGTTCAGTTTCAGTTTGGGGTACACATATGAATGGACTAGTAATAGTGGGTACAGGCCTAAAACTAATCTACACCGCCATACATTACCGTTAGGCCTAACGGTTAGGCTAAGCCTAACTTAGGCTTACGAGTCCACAAGCACAACTACAAGGTTACGGTCAAGGCCTAACAATACATACGGGGCACAGGCCTATACCTAACCACAAGAGCTCAAAATGTTAATAATAATAACCTACGCACAGGCTCATAATAATACTCAAAAGGATGGGAGATTACTACTTCCAAACCCTCCTGGCCTAACACAACCTCTCTCTGGAATATCTTGATCAGGGTTCAGCATCTCGCTCAACAGTCGTACTCGCTCGTACTAACCCTAGGCTAGGCTAGGCCTAGTTAAGTTTTGTACATGGGGCTGGCCAGGTGCATACATGTGAAAACAAGTGCACCCACCCTGCAGTAACGACATCTAGGCTGTATTCGACTCTCTACACCCACTATTCGCGAACAGTGGGAACAAGATCCTGAGTCTCGAACACAAATGAACAGTGCACGTGCATTGACCTGCCTCGCGTAACGTTAGCTTAGGCCTAGAGTGCCTGTGTACCGTACAACAGCTGTGCGATCACCGTATCACACAAAATAACTCCTATTCCTAACACTACGCATCCCACAAATAAATATAATCGTTGGGTCATTCACCTCAGTCAGTATCAACTAGTTTTACGTGTTTTTCTCGTATCACAGTCAGTTGTTTTCATAATGATCAAACATAAATTCGCATTTACGAAACGTTTATTACTTTGTTTATCTTTCTCACTCGATGTTCCTCCTGCCGAGGTGGTGTGACGGGAATAGTTCGCGAACGTACTCCCGCGTGTTCGAGACTACGTTCTCATGGTTCCCGGTGTTCGCGAACAGTTGGTGTAGGGTCTCGAATACACCCCATATGCGCGGATGTGGGATGCGGCAAAATACCTGAACGTCGCTTGTACGCTAACAAAAACGTAAGAAGTGCCGGAATAAGCTGTTTGTAGGTAACAGAGATGAAAACAGATTCCAAAGTGGATCGAATTATTTGGAATAAAATCTAACGAGCGTTGTGCGAGCGAAATTACTACACGCACCAAGGCGACATTTATGCCGCATACCGCAAGAGTTGAGCTAGGAACCCATTGGTATGGATGCGAATGCGGAATGAATGTGAAAATCGCATTGCTGGGAAGACTGGTATATGCCACAATGGAATAAACTTGATGGTAAGATGGAGAAATCATAAATATATACCAGCTCATGTATAGATTGTCGTAGAACGGCTTCATCTTATGGATATTCCGAATAATCCACTTGCTGCGTGCGGCATCTTTGCCGTATTAGTACGCGCGGTGTTTTGTCATGCTGAGTGCGCGTTCTATGTTATGTAAAGGTTATTCTGTAACCATGGTGCTTGCCTGTATCTATTCAAACCCAATTTAGCATATCCGTACACTTTCGTCGTCCCTGTTTCACACGTATTCGACTTCTTCAGATTTTTGCATACATAAAACATCAAATAAACATACATTCATATATTGTTTTCGCCTGGTTCTGTTATGAGTTATGACTCATTATTCAACCCTGCATTCGACAAGGGAAACCTGTGAAAATGATGATTGGCAATAAAACTCTACAACAGTTATCACGTGACATCCCGACGTGTGGGGGCCCTTAAATCAGGCCCCTTTACACTCGCACGAACCGGGGTGCCCGCAGGTTGCGCACTAGTGCGTGCCAGTGCGTGCCAATGCGGGAACAGTTCGCGGAGGTGTCGGGTCGATGCAGGACGGCCCAAGAACGCGTGCCAAGATTTGCAGAATGTTTAGAACTTTGGCGTGATAAATACTTGAGAATCTGTCTGGAACAATGCGCGGACTATTCGTGAACTAGTCGTGCAAGTCAGTGCGTGCCAGTGCGTGCCCATCAACCATATGGCACGCACTTCACGAATCACGACTAGTTCACACTGGTTCTAATAGCAAGACATGAACGTAAACTTGCGTAGTGATTCCTTCCTTGATTGACACGACCTCATGTAGAAGTGCGTGCCAATGAGTGAACATGTTGTAAGCCTGTCGTGGACATGTCGTGAACAGTTCGTGTCGATCTGCGAGTAGCTAACCCTCTCATCTCAGTTGGTGTCTGGTATTGGCCACAGACCCACAGTCACACAGTGTGCATGTGATGGAGCGCTTTGCGGTGTATGGGGAGTTCCAGCTTGGAAGCTGCACAGCGTTTCTCCAGAGTCTCCCAACCCAGTGTGGTAATTTGTGTCAGTTCGTGTCATTAAAGAGACACTACTGCTCTTCCTGGTGTATTCTTTGCGGACAAATTTTGCAGCTCTACGCTGAGCAGCTTCCAACCTGTTTCTGTGATCTTGATGATACGGGTCCCATATGGCTAGGCTACTGGCATAGCATTCAAACCTATGCCGAACCAGGGTTTTGCCATTTCTCTGACTGCTGCAAGGGGGGGGGGGGCAGCGGTACAGGTTTCTTTTTAGTAAGACAAGAATTCCTGGAGGACTTAGAGAAAGTAGCGGTAATATGTTC
>JAUOBX010138479.1:0-12455 GCA_032360705.1 Eupentacta quinquesemita
ACCGATGTTCACACACACACACACACGGCAACCTGGCTACAAAGGTTACTTTGCTATCGCAAGAAACCAAAAAAGAAACCATATTTTCACTGCCAAATGGGAGAGTAATAGCTGTTTTAGGTCATATCAGGTATCTATAGGAGCCCATGAATCCCTTCATTTACCAATAGGGAAGATCATGCGAAAGGATGTCCTCCAATTCCCCTGGGGTCCCGACCTCAACTCTCCAGACAAATCTTTCCGAATGCCAATGGAATTGGTGGCACTATGAAGAGGATTCATGGATGGAGAACCCGAACGAACCTCAACTTCATCCGAAGACGGAGCAGTATAATGAAAAGAGCCATTCCAAGGGCCCCTGGACATGCTCTCTCGTTTCCTTTCAGTAATAATTTGCCTATGACAGGCTGCTAACTGGAAACTCCTCCGAGAAAGATCCAGCAAATCCATCGAATACAATCATATATCCCTCTCCAAAGAAAGTTGCCACAATTGTCAGAACAGTTGATGAAGCGCAATTGGTACTTACGTGCACATTTGCCCTCGAACATAGCCCAACCATCGCAGCATGCCCATATACCCATCCCGTACCGACACAGCCTCGGTCGATGTGTCTCTGGTGTCGGGCCGATGTACCCTCTACGGAGAGATCCCCTCTGGTAGTCATAGTACCTTTGTCCGGGTATCCTACTGCCGGTGAACCCCCTGCAAGCGGAAAAATATATATTTTGAGATGCACTATATCGACTCAATTCTATATCAGCACACAACATCCAAGACAAATGCGGTATATACCATGACCAAAGTGAAGATGAGTGGCAAATGCATCCAGTCAGTAGAGCCCCAGCCTTATGATCAGAGATTACGAGTTCGAACCCCAACGAGGCTGGTGAGGCTTGAGTCCCATGGGTCCTGTGTGTAAAAGGGGTATATTCGGATTGGCTTGTGGACAGGTGGAGAAGAGTGTCCACCGCCTGTGTCAGCCAGTCCAGCAAGTGCGGGATTGACAAGTCAGTAACGATTAGAGGTAATATATGTGAAGCGCTTCGAGTCTGTGAGCACTGATGAACCGCTTTATAAGAACCGGATAGTATTATTATCAAATAGAGCTGTGCTAGCTGCCAGGTCATAAAGTATTAGTGTTATTGGGTGTGAACGCCTATCCACAAACACATTTGCCACATACAACTTATTGAAAACAGATATGCATATAGTTCTATAAAATAAATTAACGTATTAGTATGTTAAGTATCTGATACGAGTTGGTGCCGAGTTTGCGCCTTGAGTTTCTGGTGTTACAAAGTTTAAACACATTGTGACAGTTTTGGTCCATGATTAAAAAAGTAAAAAACTATAATCAAAGGCTGTGACTGTAGCAACCTCGATACCGAATTGTGCAGATTGCCACTAGTGTGTATACAGGTATACAGGTATAGTTGGCCACCCATCTTGCAGTCTTGGTTTTACAGCACTGTATACAGAGTGTAGGTCGAAAATGTTATTCGAAGAGTAGGTAGGAAGAAGTAGGTCAATTTCGACAGTCTGACATGCAGTGCTTGAAACATTTCACATGAGCTTGTTATTAACATATTATATGGCAATACTGCTGCACTTTCTTGATCTTCCCAGTTTGCCGAAAGATTAATTGTTCAATCTGATTAGTGGTTTGGCACAGTCGATAATAAATGAGATTCATCAGAGCGCTCATCCTCTTTAGCCTTTACACAGGAAAGCTTTACAATGAAGTTATGTATATCACTTCACAGTGATTAAACTGTTATCATGATTGATGAAATCATTATTGGTATTGAACGAAAGGGAAATGTGGCACCCACTATCAGGTTCCCCTTTGGATTTGGGATTTCAATGGCACCAATTAAACTCTCTATACCTAAACGTTGACTAGTGCGTGCTACCTAAAACCCGGCTCGTTTATCACGATCTATTTGTTAGGGCAATGTGGGTTTGGTTCATGGAGCGAATATACCAGTGGATGCGGAAATTAACATATAGTGTATACTTATATAATATTCATAATAAATTATAATTTATAGTCGTTTTGCATGGGTGACTTTCGGGGGATAATGAGGAAATTGTGACTCGTGAACACGATACGTCGACCTCATTGAGGAGGTTCAAGGTCATACTCGATATGTGGGTCCCTTTAGGAGGTTGCATGGACCCTATGTTGTATGTTGTACGTAATCTACGAATCGGAGTTGCGATTCAATTGGTGAGCAGTAGGATTTGCAGCGGCTGGCTGCATCTCCTCGAAGATTTACAAGTAACGTGGCAGGAGTTGCCTGGATTCGTGAGAGGACGGAATGCAGAAAAACAAATTTAGTTACACACCTATGACAATCGAGATGTTTTGTTCTTCTCCAAGACCTGTCCAAGACCATAATGTACGGACAAAAGTTAAACATCGACTGAAGGATCTTATAAATGCTCTGTGACACACAGTACCAGCAACCCTAATTGATAGGCTGTCTTCTACATGACAGGAATGCCCACACTTTTCAAATCACATTTAACTGAGAAATCAATCAATATACAATTTATCGGATCCGCCGATTTGTTGGCAATTGGTAATGGTTCAAGAGTTCACGACGATTTCCTACAATCGATGAGGAAGCTTCGTCTAATACATAGAACCAGAGCCAGCCAAGCAGCCCCTCAGAACTGCCCAGAACATGCCGTCGTGGTTCCCACAGATAGCGAGCTTACGCGCAGGAACACATCCTTGGCCACAGAGGAAATCAATTATGTCACGCTCAATTATGCATCGTCTACAGCGGTTTCCATATGTTTTTGTTGCATTGACTTCACGGGCATACCTCCACGTTATTTGGCGGGAGTGACCTTTCATTAATAATCTCGGATGTGACTTGATTGGACTAATTAATGACTGTACTTAGAGCGAAACACCATGCCATACAAGCGTAGTATCTAACTGACAAAACCTTCCTGCTAGAGGTTTAGATGCATATATACACGAGTTCCTATCAGTCCCTCGTTTCTCTCTATCAGTCTATTGGCCTCAACCAATGCAGACGATGTTGCAAGTGATGTCTATCCTAAATGAAATATTGCTTAACCTATAAGCAAAACACAACAGGAGTACCAATGGCACAGTAGCTCACCTGGAATTTGTAAATGTGTTCCACTAGTGCGATGAAAAAACACTGATTGAGGCATAATGGCATTTGGAAAAATTCCTTAACATCCCGAGGATACGGCTGTTAAACCATCGTTATGACCAAACATCATCACTGTGCAACGAAATTTGTAGTTGATACAAGATTTGTTAATATTCCATATAATGGGTCCTAGGGCCACAAATGTCTGAACACCCCCAAAATGGCTCTCACAGGTGATGATTATTACATGTTACCTCAGAGAAAATCGAATTGAAGCTTGAGGGAGGAGGTGCATCGGGCCCTAAAATTCCTGAACACCCCCGATGGCACATAACTTGGTCATCATTGTCATCATGTTTTATAGTTATCCATCAAAGGTTGTAGGAGGAGTAGCAATTTGAATGGATTGTGAACAGATATATAGATAGATAGATAGATGGCTGAGGTGGGCTAAAAACTGGCTCCTCACAACATCTGTGGTCATACAGTTGGGCTCCGGAAGGTAACTTGTGCAGAATGACAGACAGTCAGTGATCCTATCTAGTAAAAACAGACGTGATGCCTTAGCTGCTTAAACTTGTACATTACTTGAAATTTATGTTATGCAGCAACATCGCCTGCGCTTTTTCGTTCCCAGGTATGATTTGGACACTGTATAGATTGTGGCCCGAAACATATTTGTTCATGATCAGATTCAATTATGTTTCCACGCTTAGTAGTTCGCGCTTCG
The DNA here is from genome assembly GCA_032360705.1 of Eupentacta quinquesemita. Lineage (NCBI taxonomy): Eukaryota > Metazoa > Echinodermata > Holothuroidea > Dendrochirotida > Sclerodactylidae > Eupentacta > Eupentacta quinquesemita. Next base: position 3,871 of record JAUOBX010138479.1, read on the forward strand.
CAACTAGTGCATTTTTGTGTTGTTGGATACGTGCTAGATACGGACACCGTTATGCAGTGATCCATTCAAACAGGGAAATGATGACATTTTCCTGATTCAACTTAATTTATCCTGTAATCGCAGGAAATCATGAGCCTATATGAAGCTATTTAGTGAATTATTGCCCGGTCGTTAACCCTATTTTATCCTCAATGATACAACTGCTCGGTCATACCACATATACATAAAGTAAGTTATGGATCAATTAATAGTGTGAATGTGTTCATGTTATGTTCATGTTACTAAAACACATGCCGTAGTAACTACATGATTTGTCTAGGGAATCTGGTCGCTGAGGGGGCGACGGTGAACACAAGAGACGTATTGTTATCTCAGCTTCTCAGTCACCCCACATGTACATATTAAGTAAGAAACGGATCAATGGTGTGAATGTGTTCATGTTATGTTCATGTTACCAAAACACATGTGTCGTAGTAGCACAACACATGATGTATCCGGGGAATCTGGTCGAGAGGGCGACGGGGAGGAAAATAGACCCATCAATAGTTCAGCTGCTCAATCATCCCACAGACGCATGAAGTAGGATATGGATGAATGATATGAATGTGTTCATGTTATTGAAAACGTGTCGTTGTAGCATACCACATGATGTGTTCGGGGAATCTAGTCAAGAAAACAACGGGGAGAAAAGAGACTCATCAATATCCCAGCTGCTCAGTCACTCTACAAATACATTAGGTAAGGACAGAAGGAACGGAGCAATTATTGATGTGAATGTATTCATGTTATGTTCATGCTACTAAAACACATGTCGTAGTAACATACCACATGGTGTGTCTAGAGAATTTGGTCGAGAATTCCACGATGAGTACAGGAGACCCCCACCCCTCTCGCAATAAAACCAGCTTGAGTCTACCAATGTCTTCCGGTTGCTTGAAGCATGCTTCAAGTAAGGAATACCATCTCTATCGGTTTGGCTGATTACGACCATTGCTTGTTATCATTTAGGTTCTATCTGTACTAGTGTCGCACTGCTGGTTTACGATACAACTAAAATGTTAATAAAATGCACCTCCCCTGTGCATGTCGGGTAAACGACTATCAGATAGGCGCACATTAATAGCTTCCTAGACCCGTAACGACAGCATTTATTTCGAGCGAGGGTAAACACGTGACCTAAATACAATGATTCACGAGTCTTGAATAAAGTTGAACATGTCTCACATGGGTATATAACGAGGTAGTTTAACTTTTTAATTGGGTTTCAGACATGGTAATTAACTGTTTATGGGATGTATATCGGTATCGCATGCTGCCTATTCAACCACTATTTACGAAACTAATGTGTTTAGAGTTCAGAAAACACGTTAGGGATACGTTATGGATAAACTAGCCAGCGCATATTCACTCATACTGCAGTAGTAATGAGAGGGAGAGAAGTAAACAACATAATTATGTTGTTGTTCCCGATTTGTTTCTTAATTTGGCCCTTGTTTGTTTGTACAACGATACCTATATCATCCGTTGTCATTTCGATAGATATTGCATCACCATGAAGATAGGAGGGTATGCATGGTGCAGCCTGATTGGTATGGCAAGATTGTATGTTAATTATGTTAGATAGCCTAGTTTCTGTTCCTCCAGTTTGCATCTCCTACTCTATCATCACAATTGTTGATGCCACACACGTTGAAAATTGTCAAAATATATAATGTCAACCAGATGATCTAGCGTTCTTCCTCTTTATAGGACATATGGAATATCATTCAATTGGAACCACGGATTTTCCAGGTGATAACGTTCAGAAGTTTTCATGCTTTTCGATATTATGACAGTTCTGCTATTATAGTGTTCCCATGAGGATTAATACCCAGCTCGATCCAAACAAATTATAGCAAGTTGAACTTGAAGCATGCCTAGATGAGCATCATATTGGCATCTTACAGCACCATACCTTCTCCATTATTAGTGTAACATTAAAGGAGTACGCACATCTCATCGCCATATGTAAACCACTACATTCACCGTTATATCTCTCTATGCCAGAGTATATTTTGCATGTAGATAAACGATTGGTGCCTCATGTAGTCATGCAGCGGCATATCCACCAGCACATATACACAGACATGCACATGCAGAGTCAATCTCCTACTCGTTACTACTGGAAAGGATGAACTTTGCGTTGTCGAAGAGAGACCGTGGTTGACCATCCATGAGAAAAATTGTGATGTAGCCGTGATAGTAGAGGCTTCCTTTGCCTCTTTTTCATTCGTAAGACAAGTTTTCTAATGATATATTCTCATATATCCTACAGATATATCCCACAACTACCCTGACTAGTTATCCCGGATAGTAATTAGCCTGTACATTATCAGTAATGGGATGTCGCCAGACAGCCGGGTATAGGGGGAGTCAAGTGGAACATAGTCACAGTTAACTGAACCCGAATAACCCAATGTTCCTAACATACGGCGGCATCTACAGCCTCCTATAGGTGCATGTTCACATCCAGCACGTGGATACGTATAACGTTCCTGTTCTTTCAATTTATTGGAGCAATATCACTATTATCAGTAAACAAAAGTGACTGATAGTCTGTCGTTACTGAGTTCGTTTTCCATATATAGTTACAAAGAGATAATATATCGCCTATAGTGATGTGTCATTGTTTCACCCACGGTTGAAGAAGTCGTGTGAATGAGCTTACCAGCCGGTACTGTTCATTTCGAAGTGTGAACAATGTCATGGCTGTTAGCACAGGCCCATGAACACTTCTTCTCGTCGTTACATAAAAGCACTCCCTGGAGGCAAATCAAGGTATGTTCGTAAGACACAATGGGTATAGTCAGTTACCACGACAAAGCAGATACTCGAGTGTAGTTGCATGTGTGAATAACGATGCATTCGTACAAATGGGCCACAAATCATTTTTTCACGTTTTTTTTTCAAGACTTGCAGCGATTAATGCACTTTTCGCAAATTTCGTACAAATTAACGATGGTAATGTCGGCATGGATATTGACATCATGTTGGGAGAAGGTGAAAATCCGATCGGCTACTAGCATATCATCAAACGCTCACTGGATAACAAGTATCTGTCATTGTTTTACCCACGGTTGAAGAAGTCGTGTGAATGAGCTTACCAGCCGGTACTGCTCATTTCGAAGTGTGAACAATGTCATGGCAGTTTAACAGCACAGGCCCAGATGTCTTCTCGTCGTTACATAAAAGCACTCCCTGGAGGCAGACCAAGGTATGTTCGTAAGACACAAAAGGTATAGTCAGTTACCACGACAACACAAATACTCAAGTGTAGTTGCATATTATGTGAACAACGATGTATTCATAGAGATGGGCCACAAAACATATTTTCACGTTTTTTTTCTCAAATGCAGCGATTAATGCACTTTTTGCAAATTTCGTACAAGTTTACGATGGTAATGTCGGCATGGATATTGACATCATGTTGGGAGAAGGTAACAATCCGATCGGCTACTAGCATATCATCTAACGCTCACTGAATAACAAGTATCTGACTACAAACACTACAAAAAGGGACCTCGTGAAGCGTGCTATCGTGCTGACAACACTCCTGTTTGGTTGGATTGTAGGTATTGTTACATATTCACCACTTAATTACTCGTTTTCACTGTGGCGTTGCTCCCGCCTAATCCTCAACTTTACTGGAACGACTTCGTCTCCAACATGGACGTCCTTGAGCAGGCGGAGTTCAGAGAGAATGATCGTCGCTGTGTATGAAGAAATGTTCTCCTACGTGAACATAGCGTAGACTGAGATGGAGCCTTACAGAAACGGTTCTGAAAGAGCTGTTGGCTCCTGCCAGCGTTAAACACTGCTAGAGGCCATGCCCACTGCCAAACTACAAGAAACTAAACAATACTTTGGGTTGTCTCTTCACATGAGAAATGCAGAGCCAGGCTCCTGGACAAAGGAGAAGAAGGAAAGCTCGTGAGACTGCAGCACCTACGTTTTGTTTTCAATCGCTGAATGATGGAGTCTGCTTGCCTCGCATTTCGCCATCAACCATCCTGCCATCAGCGTGTGACTTGGCCACCTCTCGTCATGATGTGCTTGTTGTCAGTATTTTGTTAGGTTCTCACAATACGATATGTTCTCGTTCAAACATGGAAACATGCTAGAACACTGTCGATGAATAGTCACGTGAATTGATGACCACGGGAAGTGATTGCCACGGGAGCAGGTATATACTCCCGCCTTCCTCTATGTATGAATATTCGAGGAGAGAGAGTGAGAAATATGTTTGGTGTCTATCCCATGATAACACAATTAACAGGTTCTAGTGCAGTCTAAGTAGTGAACACCAGTCGATTACAGTGCATATCAAGGGATATGGTGTCTAATGATTGCGATGCGCCAGGCTGGTAGTGACAGATAACAGTTGGCAGTATATGGCAATTACCTATATTTCGGAATCAAAAAGGTCAGGCGAATTGATCAATTTCTGGGGGGTCATCACTGTCATGCTGCAATTACAGCCATTAATTGTAAGGTTCATACTATATACATACTCAACATGCTCAACGTCACGCAGACGAATATGAAGCATATCATTTGAATTACAGACTGATTATACCGAGCCTGCAGTTGTTTTATTAATATAAATATATATGTACATATTCAGGTATGTAATATAGGTAATCAGAGAACCAGACAATGATCGGAAATCAGTGACCATATATTCTACTCACCCATGGAGTAGTCAGTAGTACATATATATTAATTATATAGCTTACTATATCATATATTGTATAGCAACGGAGCGTGCAGGAATGTTAAGGTCCGTGGCATGTGTTCTTGCTAATTCATACCCGACTCCAGATCAGTAGGCATATTTCCGTTGACCCAACTAGTGTTATAATTATAGAGTAGAATACCGGTTTCCTTTACTATGGCTGTGGTTTCTGTGGATGCGAATGGTATAGGTTCAGAGTTTAGACGTATATAATGCCATTGTCCCAGTCATTCAAAGGCCCTGTGCTCCTGTGTAGTATAGGCCTATGCTGTTAAGTGCATGGACACTGATCAGATAATACTCGTCTTATCTTCGCGAGAAATTATATATGCTTTCTTCGAGCTTGTTCAGAGGTTTCCCGTCAATCGCTATCACATTAGACAGCTTGAGGCTTCACGTGACTCCATTACTAGTCAATTTCAGATCACAGAACTTCTGCACACAACCGAGTCTCATTGGATTAAATGTCTATGATGTGCAATAATCCCATGTTGAATCAGCGGTCAATCCTCCTTGTGTTCTTAGGCTAACCACTAATACCCGTTAAACCAGATGCCTAATTGGTGTCGTCGGGATGACGTAATTACCCGCTCAATTGCTTGCGCTGCCGTCTGTCGCCCAACAACTTGGCAGCAATAGAGCCGAGACATGACAACCTCGAACAAACGACAACTTAATCTGGAGACAGTAAGGAAGTCATCAATAACGCAAGTTCGCCTTCAGGCTCATGAACTCGGCGGAGGCACATTGCATAACAACTTAATTTCTGATGCTATTGAATGCGTCAAATAGCCTGGGTATAGCAGTAAACATATATTGAATGTACTTATTCTTGAATAATTTTTCAAATATTTATATTTAGTTTTTATCCACAGATGCTCAGTCTTGAACCATGTAATTACATTAAACGGATCGAATAACAAACAGAAATGTATTTTCTCCGATTACTGGCAGTTACTTTTTTCTTCTTGAATTTCCAAAATCGTTCGTCATTTTTCTTCTCCGGAAGGATATTTTTTCGAATCAACATCTACAAACAACTACACATATATACTGACTCACTTTTACGCCAACCTAAAAGATGACAACCGACAGGACACATAAACACAAACACACTTCACACACATTATCATAAGGACATACAAATTTGACCAGTCCTATCAGAGGTGAGCCCACTCGGTCGCCCTCAGTCTGGAAAAAGTTTACTCCTCCAAAAGAGTGAAAATTAACTCTGGAGGAGTGAACAAAATTCCACAGAGGGAACATAAATTACTTTTGTTGTACTCAAATAGAAATCACTCCTTGAAAGCAGTGAACGCTAGAGAGGCTAGAGAGACCACTAAACGAGTGTCAAATGGAGGTTTACATATCGCAAATTGAAATATACTGCCTGAATATTTATAATTCTTCCACATGAATACGTAATAAATGTTTGGACTAATTCCCACACACCATTATCACATATTCCGGAATGTTATTGTTGATCGTCGTGAGAATAGAAATGCCAATTGGGTCTGTGCGAACAGCATCCGTCAGGCCCCGTATGCGCAGTACGGAACAGTATGGGTTGTGAAGGGTAACAAGGGTTGTCATAAAGGGTAGTTTACCTGACACACAATCTTTGTTGACTTATCACACCTAGGCTTGTAAATAGCAAACATAAGACATCAATTGAATATTGACTTCAGCTGTCAAGTAACACTGGTGTAAAGTGCATACGTATCAACAGTTCAACACGCGAATTTGTTCTGGTGCGAGAAAACCGCCATGTGATTTTTGTTCGAAGAATAGAATAGAATAGAGTGGAGTTTGTTGAGCAATTAGGTGAAATTGGTTATAATTCAGTGATAATATTCACTTCACACTGTCAGGAATGTAGGTTAGGTCATTTTGTCTCGCGGGGTTAGGTATGAACATCATAAACAGTCAATAAAAGTACATTGCATTGTCCACATATCCTATATCGTGTTCCAGTTAGTACTAAATAGTTAGTGTCAGAATCGGACAGAGGCAAGAATGAAGTTCCCGAACTGCAGAAAAACAGGGTAATGATCATATGAGGAGGTTGAGACTGAACGAGGCAATCGTTCTTGATGGAAACGTTTCAAAGGGATGGATCCGTCCTGCTAGAAGGGACAATTGCTTAGGAAGTGAACATATAAATTACGCTGGAATATTGTATGTTTATTATTTTACGAGCATACCGACCAATTTCATCCATATAAAAACCCAGCAATTCAGGGACGCCAACTGTGTCGAGGAGTGGTCACACGAGTATATAAGTATATGTTGTTGCTGCGAAAGGTTCTTGTTCTGGGATGAGGGAGTGTCTATGAGGAAGTCGTTCCCTCCAGGTCTATAAGGCTGTAAGGGGTTATATATTACTGCTTCGATATTTCATTATAAATAATGCAAACTCGAACTGATCGTTGACAAAGCACGTAGGCGTCAGGGGCATATTTCGTTTGTGGAGACATTCACCCCACTGCTGAAGTTGATAATCTGTGTGTTTTCTTGTCTCAATACTTTATTCTTATAAACACATCAAAACATACGAAAACTTTTTCTGACGTTTTCAAGGTCGGATGCTGCCGTTATCAGTCCAGCTCCCCGAATCGGATCCGCCATCCACAGATATAAACAGAAAATACTTCTCACAAATGTTGGATGCTTTAAAGGGACAAGTGGATTGATAAATGTTAGTTTGTATTTCGTTTGAAGCCATTCACCATACAATTATATCCACATGCTGATTACGTATGCAGTTGAACGCATGCAGAAACTGATTACACATATATGTATGCAGGATACTTTTATAATATTCAACAATCAGAACACAGATGAAAGACAGGAACGAGATGAGAAAATGGTAGGATTTATCAATTCCAGATGGAACGCCTTTAAACACGAGTGGTGTGTCCCAGTAAACGAGGAGACGCTGATTAATACAACTTGACATCCATTAGCCTTGGGCCCCATACATGCCAACACAACATGTGGTGCCACCTGGTGCGAGACTATTCTGAAACTGTAGCCAATCGACGAGACTTCTTCCTAGACGAGCAGTTTCTAGGTTAGCCTGATCGCCATCGTAATCGACAAACGATAATAAACAATCTTGTTTGGTTACTGCCTGGTTGGCTGGCTTGTGTAATATTGGTCTAGCAATCATCGTTACATGCATTGGCTCAACACGTGTCCGGGCTTTGAGTTTGTAGTCGCTGACAATATAGTTATACACATGATATTTTACCCGGCCTATGCCTTGCAAAGTTATATCCGAAAATGTAGGACTAAATAGTAGTTTATCCCAATGTCGTTTGTGCGATAATTAGGTGGAGCACATGTTCCGTTCAAATAACTGGTTCCTGTGGATCATGGTAGCATACAGCCTGGGAGGTTACAGCTAACGAACTGAGGTTCGAATACATACTACCGCAATATGTTGATATTGATAATTATAACATATGACATCTTAATAACATACATATCCGAAGTGCGGAATCAAATTTATTCACCCAACAGCTGATATTCAGCCTAGGGTTCGAAACAATGTCAGGAAGCAAATGCTTTGTTCTTAAGCCATGTGATTGTACTGGACTCACACACGAAGATGCCTACACCCTCGAACAAATACCATTTTAATTGTTGAATGAGAGGCTCAATGACGTGCCCTCCAGCCCCACGCTGTAATAATTGAAGCACAGTCTCAATGATAATGACTGTATAGACTAATGCACTTGTCAATTGTAACCCCGGCCCCCCCATACCCGGGGATAGCGGGGACTTTAGCGGGGATGTGATTTTCAAA